>NQII01005724.1:2620-31433 GCA_002778355.1 Clitarchus hookeri | reverse complement strand
GAGCAGAAAGAACAATAAACAACGCTGGTCATGCTGTCGTCTCTCTCGCAAACATCGGCTATTGTAGTGGTGCATCCTCACTGCTGTTACAGAAGACTGAAGACCAGGTGTACGTGTAACTGTGCATGCGCTGCCGGGCCATTCCGTTGTCGCTCCGCTACAGACGAGTCCACGACGGGCTGTAGACTAGCGAGCGCGAGGGAACTCGCGTACTCAAGACGTTTCCCGGGCACTGTACAAGTTTCACAACACAGCAACCGCGGGGGATATTTAAAGCACAACGTTGGAGCCATGCTAATGTGTGCCCAATTATGTACTCGGTTGTCTGCATCACGGCAAGTACCAAACTTTGTAGTAACTGCGCTTGCGTTTTTTTTTTTTTTCACTTTCCAGCACAGGTATGGCCAGACTTAGCCAGTGTTCCTGTGAGATTTATTCTACTCAGGTTGGGAAGCTCAATGCTCTTAGTTTGGCAACTAAAATTTTTCGCTGCCAGGGTGCACTGGTGCCGTATGTGTACAGAATTTTTACTTTTTCAATGTAAGTAAATCGGATGATTGCAATTTTCATAACATAATTATCATTGTGTAAAATTTTCCAATTTTAATTGAGTTAGAACCAACGTAATGAATAACATTTTGATCTTCACACTAGAGTGGAAATATATTGAAATATGTTCACGTGGTGTTTAATATTTTGTCGTAAAATGGATTTAGCATAACATTGGCTTACACAATCTCTTTAATTAATATTGCAAGCAAATAAAAATAAAAAAATCAAATAGTTTAAAATATAATTTTTTGGGCTTTTCTGCGCAGTTACCTTAAGAGGAAGGAGAAAAGTACAAAGTTCCTTTTGACAACGGCTACATTAATTTCGCACTTATATTCGTAATGGTTTTCCATTGGAGGGCGCGAATGATAGTTTCGAAATAAAGTAAACACTTCAAATTTTGGCAGGAGCAAGTAATTATCATAACGCGGATCAAACACAAACTGTACACACAAATAAACAGAGTTTCTCCATTTACCGCCAGCTCAAAAGTGACTTCTTTGGAACACCAGCGTACCTTGTGGCAGAAACTTTCCCTACGACACGCTCTGTGAAATTTCATTTTGTTCCCAACCTGGCTAGAACCAACCTTAGTTCCGGTAATGGATGGTCCCATTCCAAGGATCCAGTCAACCTTTGCTCATCACACATGTTTAAATATTGCACAGCGATAGAGTGAGTAGTCAATTGTCGGTGGCTTCTTGTGAGAAATTCAAAGGATTTGTTACTAAAATATTTATTTCAATAGGCACGTATATTTTGAATAAACTGATATCCTGAAAGGGCACATACGAAACTTCTTTGTCGCCAAACAATACGTGAGCACAGAGTGCCCGTAAACTGCGCATGTGATCAATAACCTTGCTCTCTTTCATGCCTTTGGCCTTACCCCCTTGCCGGCTCGCCCGAAAGACTTATAAAAAGGAAAGCTTATTGCTCAATCAAACAATGCCAACAATTGCAGTATGCCATAAAATACTGTATTTGAAACATGGGGTACAAAATCATGATCAGTCCTTTTCATTACTTGTACTCTTATGTTAGTTCAGAACAGTTAACTGAATTATAAACGGTACTTCAAATCACCTCGTTCTGCTGTAGTTTCCACGCTCATTAGGTGTGTGCGACTAATGTACGCTGCCTAATGTTCAAATTCTCAGCACCTCTACAGTAAAAATAGCTGCATTTTCCATTTCAGCATGATTAAGCTAATATTTAGACTTCATACTGTTTAGACAGACAGTGTGCACTGCCCTGTCTTGTGTCGACAGGAGGTTGCAAATACCCTTCTGCGGTATCACTTTGTTTTGTC
The DNA here is from genome assembly GCA_002778355.1 of Clitarchus hookeri. NCBI lineage: Eukaryota > Metazoa > Arthropoda > Insecta > Phasmatodea > Phasmatidae > Clitarchus > Clitarchus hookeri. The sequence goes on along the minus strand of NQII01005724.1, from coordinate 29,569 downwards.
AAAATACACTCAGATTTCTGTAAGCGGCTACTACAATTGAAGCATGCAATGTACAATGTTACAGTTTTTGTGACTGCGTGGCGAAAAGNGATTTCTGTAAGCGGCTACTACAATTGAAGCATGCAATGTACAATGTTACAGTTTTTGTGACTGCGTGGCGAAAAGGGTTGCAGCAGATATCCTTACGTGGTATTATTTTACAATATTCGGGAGATGTCTTTTTATCAATATAAATTATTTTTTGTTTAAATATTCGTGAGCTTACCGAAAATTGAATTTACGTTAGGGAAAAAGTACACCACGTCCAATGTTATGGTTTCTGTATTAGTTGGTGACAAAGCAGAGGGGGGGGTTACAGGTAGCCTTATGTGGTATAATTTTATTCGGAAGACACCTGTTTATTAATATAAATCAAAGTTTTGTGTGATACCCTTCAAATTTTCTGCATGAGGCCACCAAAAATAGAATTTGAGCTCGGAAAAAAGTACAAAGCTTTCGATGTCACCATTTTTGTATTTGCTTGCAGTGAACATTTTGTTTTTGATGTGTGAGTGCAGATATTTTTACCATCTTAATACAGTGGATAAATGAGATTTCTGCAATTACAAAATCAAAAAATGTCGCTTCAAAACACTTCAACATTTATTTATTAATTTTACAGGCACTGTACATGGTACTGTATATGTAGTCAAAACCGAAGTGTTCTATCATTTACGTTGTTCACCATAACAGTGATTACATGGTGTTTTTATTTATTGAGTGAACACGTCGGGATTGTGAAGTAGATGTCAACATTAAAGGAACTAATGTGGCAATGTTTACATTGACATGAGTGGAAGGATACACAAACAGAAGCAAGAAAAAGGTACCGAGGGCCAAGTGCTCACTTTACAGTAAACTGTGTGTGTCTATATACATATGTATATGTAGGTATACGTNTTGATGTGTGAGTGCAGATATTTTTACCATCTTAATACAGTGGATAAATGAGATTTCTGCAATTACAAAATCAAAATCAAAAAATGTCGCTTCAAAACACTTCAACATTTATTTATTAATTTTACAGGCACTGTACATGGTACTGTATATGTAGTCAAAACCGAAGTGTTCTATCATTTACGTTGTTCACCATAACAGTGATTACATGGTGTTTTTATTTATTGAGTGGACACATCAGAATTGTGAAGTAGATGTCAACATTAAAGGAAATAATGTGGCAATGTTTACATTGACATGAGTGGAAGGATACACAAACAGAAGCAAGAAAAAGGTACCAAGGGCCAAGTGCTCACTTTACAGTAAACTGTGTGTGTCTATATACATATGTATATGTAGGTATACGTATATATAGCGACAAGCCGGCTCTCTTTCCACTCATTTGAATGAAATTGCAAGCCAGTGAAAAAGGGTCCTGGTTGTCAACGATCGTTCACAAAAAATGAAGCCAAATAGTTACAAAAACTGAATTTAAAAAAAACTAAGCATCATAATCTGTCAAAAAAAAGTTATCAAAACCCAAGTCGTAATAACATGCGGAAAGTGAGAAGGCAGGAGAGCGAAAGCACAATGGCAGGAAAACATGTGATGGTGCATGTGAACAATCAGCTGCCNGTATATATAGCGACAAGCCGGCTCTCTTTCCACTCATTTGAATGAAATCGCAAGCCAGTGAAAAAGGGTCCTGGTTGTCAACGATCGTTCACAAAAAATGAAGCCAAAAAGTTACAAAAGCTGAATTTAAAAAAAACTAAGCATCATAATCTGTCAAAAAAAAGTTATCAAAACCCAAGTCGTAATAACATGCTGAAAGTGAGAAGGCAGGAGAGCGAAAGCACAATGGCAGGAAAACATGTGATGGTGCATGTGAACAATCAGCTGCCTGAGGGGCAGAGGTTACACTGATGGCTTACTAGGGAGGTGGTATCTATTTTTAGATATGCCCCACTTCCAGTACTGTGCTCACCAAGAGAAAAGCAATGTGCAGTGATAAAAAAAAAGCCCAACAAATTTATTTTTCAAACAACTTCCCTCAAATTTTCAACATTTTTCACGCTTACTCAGAAACTAGCAACTATAAATGGGGCTGATATAAAGAGGTACTTCTGTATTGCTTGCATTGTTATTGTAACGTTTCAGTTGTGCACAATTTTCCAACGATGAAGACGTTAAGATTCGTACGAAAATCGGACTTCTGTTCTGAATTAAATTGTACAGTTGCCTGTTTAATGAAGTATGAATTACATCAGTGACATAATAATCTAGTGTACAACAACAGGAAATGTGATGCGGAAACACTTGTTCTGCTCCACTGCACAAAGTGGTGCAAAAAATTTTTCAAATGTTTATACAGAGCATTGCTTTTCTATAATAAGTGTGTGCAAAACTCATGTTGAATCATTCACATAATGTATGTGAATACAGTACAACACACAACGATAACATTCAGCACATTTACGAGCACCGTGGCATCGAGGTGCGCGCAGATCTGGACGGACTAGAAACGTGGAAGGGCGAGCTGCCAATCTCCCGTCAGTAGTAGTAAACTGCGAACACCACGGCCATGCAGAACATGGTGTCCTGCAAAATTGAGAAATAAAATACTATATTTTTTTGGACATTTATAAAGGACAGATGAAAATAGGTTAACAAAACAGATCTACAAATATCTTTGGAAAAAAAAAAAAAAAAAACAAANCAAAATAAAAACAGAAAAGCTACAGAAAGAAAAGTTTGTAAGGAAAAAGTGATAAAAAATGGAAGGATTCCAAAGTCTGAGAGAAAAAAACAGGCTCAAAATGGTTAGAAGAAAGAAAAAGGGAACTCTGTCAAAAAGATGAAAGAATATTGGAAGGGAAGAAAAGAACAAATTATAAGGAATGGAAATTGACATGTCCCCAGATGGTCCAATGGAAATAATAATATACTACTAGTACCACTATTTGTTATATATAAGATTCATATTTTCAACTCTTAAAACAAATTTTAATTGTATGCAATACAGGTAAAAATTACATTTGTATTCTGATGATGTGATTCTCCATAGTCATTAGCAAATTCTACTTTGTTGTATTCCTTGGGGCACAATGACACTAAACACCATCGCCACTGTTTACTTTCTCCCCTTTTGATGTCTGAAAAACTATCTTTGGAGTGGAACACGTTCCATCTAAATTACAAATACAAATGAATTGGACAATCAATCAACCATACTCCACATGAGCGACATTTCTAACTGAAATGTTGAAACTTTTGTAAAAGATTTCACAAACCAACCACAAGATAAAATGCCATAAAAATAGTCAGTGCGTTGGCTAGTTTAAATAGAACACGATTAGCACTGGTAAATTAGATAAAACTTGTTTTAAGTAAGAAGATTTTTCCTTGAAATTTTTTTAGATGATAACTGCGGTTTCTGCATACTCGAAATTAACCTAAGAACATTACTACATAATATTTTACAGAAAGTGTAAAAGCACATTAGCTACATCTTCTGCACAATGGTTTTTTTTCAGTTAAAACTACCAGACAGAGACAACTTAAATTGCAATTCTAATCAGATATTTACAATACAGTATAAATAAAGATTTCAAGACAATTTGCAAAATAACCAACAATAAAATTTTACTATAAAAAAAATATAAGTTCATATTGAAAACATCTACTGACAGCGAGAAATGTGTCAACTTGTGTGCTTTCTTAAAATGCACTTATAATACGCCTGATAATAACAGCACCATTATTTATCACTGTATAAAGTCACAACATATATGCCGCCACTTGTTTTCCTTAGCAAAAATTTACAAACGTTAATTCATACCTTACTAAAAGGTAAAAATTTACTGCTGAAGATGTAAGTACCTAGGACAGGCAGTAAGACATCAGATGCCAATTTCATGAACTGCTTACTCACATTTCGTAGTTTCATATGGACACTCCACAATTAGTCACCAAAATTTAAAAAAAGTCCCCTTCTCAAAATCAATTACAGCATAACATAACGATATTTAAGAAAAAGACAGGAACTGGAAAATAATATAAACACTACAATTGGTTGGGCGAATGAACGTAGAGAGCAAATTCCTGCGAAGGGGGTGACGGAAACAGAGGTAAATAAATACCTTTACTGCTCTTTTTACAATGGGATATTGCAATATTTTAAGTACGTGTATCACCATCAATTTCATTTGCACCGTGGTAGTGACGCGACACTGACACTTGCCGATACAGCCGACACGTTTCGAAACAATATTGAAAAGTCGATACAGCAAGGGCCTGATCGACACAGTACTTACGCTGAGAAAGACATCGTTGGCAAAGTTGTCGGTGTCCGCGTCCCAGAGACACCTCATGCCGGTCTTCACTCCGGCCCCACGCTGCTCCCCCAGCAGCACCTGTATCATGTACTTGTACTGCCGCGGCGACAGCTCTGCCAACACAACCACCCCAACACTCTCTACTGCAACTGCACAGCTACAGGCCAGTATGCCTACATAAACACTCATGTGACTAGTTCTGTTCATCCATCAGCACATCAGTNCGCGCTGCTCCCCCAGCAGCACCTGTATCATGTACTTGTACTGCCGCGGCGACAGCTCTGCCAACACAACCACCCCAACACTCTCTACTGCAACTGCACAGCTACAGGCCAGTATGCCTACATAAACACTCATGTGACTAGTTCTGTTCATCCAGCAGCACATCAGTTAGAGGTTTTGAATTGTTTTTAATAAATTTATTTTAAATCTACTGATGAAATATTTTGTGAAGTGGGTCTTGTCAACCACCATAGCAGATACAACCATTAAAATATAAATAAAATTTTTTTTTTCAGAAACTTGTAACCACACAAGGTAGGTAACACAAATACATCTTAATGAACTGACAGAAAAATGGCACAGAAGGAGGGATCCTTGTGTCCACTTGATGGAAAGATTTTCAGCACAATTGCTATGAATTGACACGGTTGTCACATTACGCCGCAATGTGCTCGAGGAAATGTGGAATGTAACATACAAGTTAATATCTGAATTGTTTTGAAAATTTCGTTCTTACAATGCATTGTTCATAAAAAGCTAACACATTAAGAGCTCCGATTGGCTGTTGCATGACATGCGTTGCAGNATTCTTACAATGCATTGTTCATAAAAAGCTAACACATTAAGAGCTCCGATTGGCTGTTGCATGACATGCGTTGCAGAAGTTTGGTAGAAAACGTGCGATTCAAAAATGTTTGGATATTTTGCGGTAGTGTCTGAATACGAAAAGCATTTAAACAGAGGCGGCTCTTGTCGATGGGCGCAAGTGCACGTACCCTCCCAAATAAAATTTAACATGCCCCAGCAAATAAGTGCTCTTTTATAGATCTTTATTTCGCAATTTCAGTGTAAAAGTAATGTATTTGGTCATTAAGTTCTGTACTACTAGGCTGCGAATAGTGTCTCCTTACTTTAGGCGCGGACAATATTTTTCCTCGCTGCTTTGGGGCGCAGGCGGTCTGCGCCCACGCTGCTGCATATTCTCTCCTTGCAGAAAGCACACGAGACTTCTTGATAATAGCCGAAGTGCTGCAGACTCGGGGCACAAGCTACCCGTGTCCACGCGGTTAACGCAGTGCTGTAACAGCTCGATAGACGACAGGTGTGTGTAGTCTGCTGTGTGTTTTCTGACGTGACACATTATGTACTGTTACTGTTGCAGTATTATATTCCAGGCTTGAGAATTTGTGAATATTTTGAAAATAACAGTGCATAATATCATAGTTTTTAAAGTTTGTGTATTATTCACAGCATTTTTGTTGCTGTGTTAAGGCCTGTAAATAATCGGCCGAGCCTGTGGACGTCAAGCGACGTCACATTCACGCAGTCCGGACACGGTCTACAAACGCGTTGTCCGAAAGTGAGCTTTCAGAATATGACATTAGATTTCAGTAAATCAGTCACATTATTTGTTGTTACCTAATGATATTTATATTTATATCGCTGAATTGTTGATTATAAAATGCTTGCTAACATGTGTGATTCAAATATTTATCTATCTTTATGATATAGGCCCTAACTGTATTATTTCAAATAAGCTTGGCAACTGATATCCAAGAATTTTCTAGAATGTTAACTCTTCATATTAAATAGTTCAGACTGAACGCAGACTGCACAATTAGCATTTCACCACGTTCGTCTCGAGAAAATTCACCCTGCAAGTCCATTGTTTAAGTCTACAATGTGTACATTCCACGAATACGCATGGAAGTGTCTGCATTCTTCTTTTTCTAACATGTTATGACACAACTTGGGATGAAAGTACAGTTTTCTGGATGCTTTGACTTGGGTAACAGGCTGACTTGCGACACGGGANTATGACACAACTTGGGATGAAAGTACAGTTTTCTGGATGCTTTGACTTGGGTAACAGGCTGACTTGCGACACGGGAGGTTGGGACAGCGCCATGATGTCAGAGGGTCACATGCACCAATCAGCATATCCATATCCTAAGACGCAAGATGGGATAGCGCAATTGTAGAAACGGCTTTACGAAACTTACATGTAAAATACCCTATTTATTCAAAAAACACAGTGAACAGAATTAAAATTTTTTTAGGGTACCAGTCAGTGTATCTCGACAGCCATTAAATTAAAAATCTTGGACCTCCGACACCACAACTTATTATAACGCGAACCTATCACACTCTGAAGAGAAAGTATGCACGTAATTTGAGTAAAAAAAATCCATTAAACCATTTGGTTAACAGGATACGATGATAAAACCCTGTCTTGTTTTTGTGTTGTATTCCTTTTGGTTCCGACGATACGTGAGCGACTAAAGATGTTGTCAACGTAAAAGTTTTGGACGACAAGATAAAAAGAAGCATTTAGGGAACAAACTGCATTTGCAAAATGAAATGAAAATGGTAAAACGGGGCAGGACTAAATAAGAAATCGGTTAAATTAAGTATACAGAAGGTCAGTTAAAAGCACAACGAACATGTAGAAGTAATAGATAAATAAGTACATACTACAATAAAAGAATGCAATGAATTTAGTGGATTTCTTTAATCCGGATTTGAGATCATGATGAAACTACTAAAAGTGAAAAACCGGGTGTGTTTAGAGGTTTGTTAGTTCGTTGCAACTTCAATAAAGTATTATATTAACTTTTAACTTTGTGTCCTCCTTTGAAAGTCTCCCTGGAGCCGCCACTGCATTTAAGAAACATTTTTTGTGCCCAAAGGAAAGTTTCAAGTTCTCATTTCAACTCCCAGGATAGGCCTTGGATGTGCAAAATAGCAGCTGAAGACAGGTGGAACCAGTAATATTCCATTCATAAATTACAGCAGATATTAATAATTTTTCCGTGAAGTAACCGAGCCTAAAAGAACCACACAAAATAATCTAGGATAGCAGGTAAATAAATGATTTAGTGATTTCATACTAAACCAACGTAAAAAATGCCAAATCTTTTGTTCTGCACTCCACTAGCACCTGAACAGTAATCAACAATATGTCATTTTACATACAGCAAGAAATACATTTAAACAGATACAAGTAAATAGATGGTATCATATGTAACTTTGTCAGGCACAAATTATATGTACAAAAATTGAATAATTTATTCTAAAACAAATCAGAATTTAAAATTAATTAAAAATCATTTAAATAATACTTATAAAATAAATTTTGTAAATTGCTAAACTTAGTATCAATATAAAATTCAGAGATATTTGTAATAATTAAAAGAAGATATTAAAAGTGAAATGAGGTGGACAGAGATATTTCGCACACAAATAACCTGCCTCAAACATATCTATACAACACAAAGAGACTTTCACACCTTTCATCTTGTCCCTGAGAGTTTTGGCGATGTTATCCGCCCACCTGGGAGCTTCACCGGCACTGTACGTCTTCCCTCTGAGTTTATCATTGAGTACTGTGTGGATTATTTCCTTGACGGTCTGCGGTTTGAACCTGTTCACACAACCAGACACATTGTGAATAATTAAATGAAATTCACCTTGGGCATACGCCATTGCAGAGCTACGTCGCCAAAGAAAACACAGATGATAACATTATAAACGTCCGTGAGAACCAGCCACGACTAACTGTTGCCAACAGATATTTAAGAACAATAATTCCTTAAGGAATTCAAGAATTGTAGGGAAAAAATATAATAAAACAGGGACAGTAAGAAATGGACGAGCTACAAAGACAAGACAATATATACAAATAGAAACACAAAACTCTAGACGACCCAGCAGAGACAACACAGACAAACACTAAGACTGTGTTTTCCTCATGAGACAGCTCTGCAGTGGCGTATATCCACAGTAATTTTTCATTCACTCACTTATCCCTATTGCAAGAATAATTCAAAGAACATACAAATATTTTGCAAATAATTTTATGGAAATTAAATTACATTAATAATATATGTTAGGTGTTGTGGCTGGGCTAACAGAGTGCTCTGTACCTAGATAAAAAGTTTGGTTTGACTACTACAAGAACCACGAGAAGCGGTGCAGTAGTAACGCTCTGGACTTCCATCCAGGAGGAGTTGGATTTGATTTCCGGTATGGCCACCATCATTAACATTATCCATGATTTTTTCCAAAATCACACTCCGTGACAGACATGACTTTCAGGATGGTTCCTTAGGAGAAGTTCATGGCTACGTGTCCAAGATCAAGAAGCGAGGGAACGATACGGGCGACACTAACATGCACCCCTAGTGCCTCACCGCTCCTACGCGCAAGGCGTGCAGTGTTTCCATCATGGTCCCGTACTGTGCGCATTAGATCTGTTGTCTCAAATGACCCTGTTGGAGACACTTTCCATCTTAGTCATTTGCAGTAAAGATAGCCTGACAATTCTCGATGCCACAAACACTTAAATTCACCAACTGCGGGGGTTGAAAATTTCCACAAAAGCTGATGCTATTCTTCATACCATTACCTCGTAGTTGTGTCGAGAGGTTTGGTCGACTCTCAACATGGAGCTCTTGAGTGCCAGTGAAAATTAAATGAGGAGAGGATGGAGTGGTGGTGGAACGCAAAGCCAGGGGAAACAGGAGCGCTTGGAGAAAACCCACCAGCCAATGGCACCGTCTGCCACATTTCCCCACATGTGAAAATACAGGTGACCCCGCTGAGAATCGAATCTGCCGTGCCTTGGTTGGAGGCACGCAGTCTACTACGCCACCATAGTCCTTAGATCCCTTTAAATTTTCCTTCAGGGTAAAACATTACGGGTCATTATTAAGTTTAGGGGCTTTTCTGAAAAACACAATAAAAATTCAAAATTATGATATATTTCCATTCTACTAATGACGCAGAACACGAATATACTAGGGGCATTAACGTCCGACTATTTCGTAATATGTGCCCACCTAACCTAACAGAACCTAACCCCACGATGGGTGAATCACTATTTTACATTTTTAAACTTACCTAGGATTTTTGGGTTTCACACTAACCTAGGATTGTAGGGTTTTACACTAACCTAGGATGTTTGGGTTTTACACTAAAGTACGAATGTAGGATTGTAGGGATTTAAAGGAACCGTAAAACACACCAAAATAATGTAAATTGACTCACCTAGGTAGGGGGCTGGTATAATTCCTCTGACGTTAATAGACGTAAACAAACATATTTCGCAAGTTTTTTAAATATGTTCTACTTATTTTAACATTACGCTCTGTTGAATATGAACAAGGAAGGTAAGCTGTGCAGAACCATTAATGCAACTTTTGTTGGTCTAGGACGTTTCATTCAGAAACGTAAACAAACTGGCTATACTGTTCATTTTGCAATTTTGTTTAATTTTTGAAAATATGTTGTACTTATTTTAAAGTTACGCCCCTATTATATTCGTGTTCTACGTGATTAGTAGAGTAGAAATATATCATAATTTTGAATTTTTACTGTGTTTTTCAGAAAAGCCCCTAAACTTAATAATTACCACATTAGAATTTTTATTTTCAACATGTTTATTAACTAACAAAACCACAAGTCAAAAGACTGATATGTTAATTTTTTTAAGAATGGCACCAGACATCGTCCGCAAAATAACTCGCACATTAAAAGTATAATTTTACTTTGAAAAGCTACAACAGTATTTTCTTCCTACATCGGACAATTTACACACACAAAAAAAAAATCTTCACATAGTACCTTTTACTGAAATACGGCATACGAGATGACGACGAAATATATGCAAATGCCATTAATATCTTGACAAACTTCTTAAAAATACGCAACGTATTTGATGGCCGATGAGTGCACACCACAATTAACAGATTGATACACTGACGTTATGAACTGAATCGAAGATCGTCGTTAGTAGCACGCAACGCCATTGTGAGGTAGGCGAGACGCCACCGTTGCGATCTATCAATGCAATCTCTCTCTATGCAAAAATCACAGTTGCACAGACGATGGTCCTGGTGCGGCAAGCTGCGCATTACAATTTTTTTGTAGCCACTGGTCTGGTTTCCTGCTAAGTTGTGTTATAAGAGTTTATTTTAGAAGCTTTATTTAAAATGGTTTTGTAGAGTATTGTTAATTCATCATTTTTATAAGTACGCCTATCTGATTCGGCACCCAGGAACCAAGATGTGGTAACTTTTTTCTGGGACTGTAAATTGTGATTTTTTTTTGTGTTTTGAATAAACATTGACGAAAGACTTTTTTGAGACCTTATTTTAAGTGTAAAATTCTTGTTGTTCTTTAACTTCAATCAGTAAATTTTGTTTTAACTTAAACTTTAATCAGTTAATTTGCATGGATTTTAACTTCTAACTTTAATCAGTTAACTTTTTCTTACNTTTAACTTAAACTTTAATCAGTTAATTTGCATGGATTTTAACTTCTAACTTTAATCAGTTAACTTTTTCTTACTCTGACTTTAATCAGTTAACTCTCCCAAGCATGAACTACGGGAGACTTCCGTAAAGTCGGACACGCCGATTGCTACCGACGAGCAACGTAAGGTCGTACACACATACGAGTCTATGTCTGTACGACCAGCGTATGTGAGTTCACTTGGAGTTAAGTCCTTCAGGCATTCTATTAAACGTTAACCCTTAGCTTCAGCACGGAGGTAGTTTACCAGCAACAGTCGAGTGAAAGAACTGACCTAAATATGTACGTACTTTTTACTGTTGGTGTATTGATCTCTACAGACTTCAACGTTTGCCTCGCACCATTTAGCTGCACTGACAGAATTACAGTAACTATTTGTGGGGGGTATACTTACAATAGCGACATTTCACAAAGATTCTGATCATCGGTAAGTAAGGAGAGAGCTATTCCAAAATGCAATACTTTGCTTTATTTTACTTTTCCTGCATCAAGATGAAGCAGTAAACGCCTATATTAATCCCTGGATATATTCCACTTGTAAAAGTACATTGTATGTGGTCAGGAGCTATTTGTAAAAAGAGAAAACATTAAAATTTTTAATGTATGTAAATGTTTAGTTAATTGGTCTCTATGATAATAAAAACACCATGGCTTGAGTTCGTAGCGATAACCAGATTAACATCTTTATTAATGCTCTCATCTTTTCGCATACAAATTATAAATGTAAGGAAATAAAAAAAATTATCAAAATTATCTTGTCAAATTGGGTTAAACTGTCTCACACAAGTGACTCTGCTCGTGCACACAGCGTGTCGANATTATCAAAATTATCTTGTCAAATTGGGTTAAACTGTCTCACACAAGTGACTCTGCTCGTGCACACAGCGTGTCGAGACAGCGAAGTAGACGTGGAGTAGTGCGCATGTAGTAACCAGTTTCCGCGTTCCGCAACTGGACTACAGTTTTTGCCAATCGCACTATCAATATCAACTCGGCATTTCGGAAGCAGAGACATATCAACACATTTCTGATCATGCAAGTTTTACTGCAACTAGAATATAGCAGTGTCAAAAAAAAAAGTTGAAAAACCAAACACAAACATATGTCAATGTTGCTGTCCGACTACGTGATTTTATCAGACAATATGACAACAGACAAGTCAATGATGGGCTCATGCATAGAACACGCAAATTAGTATGTCTCATTTTAAGTATCTAATTGAAACCCCCCTTGGTACAGATTTGAAAAATATTTCGTATAAAAACATTTATGAGGATGACGATGAAGAGATACAGCTATTAAATGACAACCTATCCTTCAGTTCCGGCTTCATTTGGTACATGCTGGGAGACGGCGCAGGTGACTTCGGCGTGTCCCTGTCTTTACTTGCCGCTTGCACTGCCCCTTCTTCATGTGGGACATCTGCATCCATGCTTACCGCACCTGAAAAACAAAGCATGGAGCAACGTTAAAAGATGTCCAGGCCTGTCTTCTGGAATGATAAAAGAAAATCTACACAATATTTGATAGCGGTTTACTATAACAGTTATCTAGAAATATCTGAAACCACTTACACATAGCTTAAAATTGGTATTGATTAGACCCACTGCTAAACGATGCTAATCTTCTGTTGTTAACCATATCATCTTTGTGGCATGCACTGAAAGTGCACTGTTTGCAAATTATGTGGAGCATGATTTGGGCGGCTCTTAACACCGAGGTCTTGAGAGACGAGTACGGAGCAGCACCAGAATACAAGGGCGGGGGAAACGGAAGACCCGTGAGAAAACCCACCAACCAGCTGCATCGTCCGGCATGATTCCCACATGTGAAAATCCAGAATTGACCCTCCGGGAATCAAATCCAGTTCTCAAAGGTGAGGGAGAGTAGTCTGACCACTACACCACTGGGGCCCCTCCTGCTACTGTAAATTCAGTTCAATGCTATTCAGTACTACAATCACTGAATAGAAAATTCAAATTTGAAAACACAATAACTGTCTACTTAAGTGACTTTTGTGAAAACTGGAAGAAAAACCCTCAAAATAATTTTTAAGGGCTTTAAGCTGCTGATTCACTTCTGCATGTGTTGGGTGAACATTTGTGAATACTAAAACAATTTATTTTTCTTTCTAGTTTTTTTTAAAGCATGTAAGTGTTAAGAATCAACAAATTTATACATTAATAATTACCAAAATTTACCACCAGCAATTTCCCTGATGTTCAGTGTCATAGGAGGGGCCACGGTGGCTGAGCGGTTAGCACACTCGCCTCCCACCAGGGTGAACCGGGTTCAATCCCCGGCCGGGTCACTCCTGGATTTTCGCAAGTGGGTATCGTGCCGGATGATGCCGCTGGTCTGCGGGTTTTCTCGGGGATCTCCCATTCCCCCCCACCCCTTCGTTCCGGCGCTGCTCCATACTCACCTCGCTTCACCCTCATCGGCTCTCAAGACCTCGATGTTAGGAGCCGCCCAAATCTGTTCTCTCATTGCCATAGGATGTAAGCATGCTAGACCCCTTGTTGTTTACCGTGATGGTAAATTACATGGGAATGGGGGTGGGTGGGAAAATAAGGCTGTTTGCTGATGATTGTGTGTCGTATGCAGAGGTGGGTGGGCAGAGCAACTTGCAGATTAACAGTGATCAGATAGGGTCATGGACTGAGAGGAATAAGTTGATGATCAATGTACGAAAGACTAAGATGTTTACCAGGAAGAGGATGAAGAGTAGGGACATTTACAAATGGGAGGAACAGGAAATAGAGAATATAAATTGCAGGGAGATCTTGGGATGGAAAAGCAGGTAGAAAGAGTGGTTTAGAAGAGCTTTGGGAATGCTGGGGAGAGTACTGAAGGGAGTGAGTAGTGAAGTTAAGGAAAAGGTTTTATGGCACGATGGTACAACCTATATTGGAATAGGCAGCAGCGGAATGGAATCCATACGTGGAAATGGAGGTGCATGAGCTGGAGAAAGCAGGGGCAGGATGGTGAGGATGAAGGGAACTTTTGGCCATCAGTGATGATGGAGATGGGCTGGAGTTCATTGAAGGACAGGAGAAATGTGGAGGAGGCTGGTCTGGTTGCACAGGATGGTGAATGGAGAGGGAGGAAGGGGGAAGCTGGGTTGCTGTCTGTCTAAGGGGATATACGAAGGGAGGAGAGGAAGCCACAGTGTAAAGATACGGAGAGTACAGAGGAGAACAGAGTGGGGTATTCATTCTATGCTTGCGAGGTTGGTGAGGGAGTGGAATTAAATACAGGAGGAAATAGTAATAGTAAGAGGTGTTGAGGAAGTTCAGCAAGGGATAGGAATGGTAATTAATTGTGGGGGGGGGGGGAGATGAACTTGCCACCGTGCAGCCGCTCAATAGCAAAGTCTAGTAGTAACTAATTACTATTAAACATAAAAATGTGTCCTTGTGAATGTGTAATACATACATAAACTTATTTACAGCTCCAAAAATTCCATTTCGAAATTTCTTTATACAATTTTCTTAAGTCAGTTAGTTAGATAATTACCCAGACTCCACAACAAGGACCCAAGTTGGCTCCACAGTTATTCACGAACTTTCTATCAATGAAGACTCTCGTTCGACCCAAAGATACCGCAGGAAGGAATTTTTTCAGACAATGACTCTCACGTGAGTGCTATTTTTCTGAGAGTGTTTTTTTTCTCGGGGTGCTCTCGTTTTCTCCTTTACCGAAGCTCCACCGCCATCTCATATCACCCCATCCATTACTCATGCCGGTCTGAATGCCAGGTCTGCTGTTCAAGTAGGGCGGCTAGCTGTAAATAAAGTCATTCTCCTCGAATTCGCGTTTCTGAACCCAAATAATGTTTGTAACTTGGAGGTAAACATTCAACTCCACAACCGTGCAGAATTACCTAATTTAAATAACAGATGACACCTATTTGTTTACTACGGTTTCAACTTTTCACAGTACATGCCACAGAGTAATGTACACACATACGAGTGAGGACTGACGAAGCGCGGCGCGAATTAACTATTGTTCATAGATAGCGAGTTAAGAGGAGACAGAATTTGGAGTAAAATGCGCATTCTAAATGCAAAAGTAAAATTGCACAGCTATTAAAAACCACATGACTTCAACTAATCCTAGCAAAAAAAAAAAAAAAAAAACGTATTCAAGCAGCACTAAAATGTAACAATGTTTGGGTAAAATACGGTTTTATTTTGGAAAATCGGATGTAAACAATCGCAACATCGTTGTTTAAAACCTGATTTTGACATTTTTTAAGACTGGAACCAAAGTAAACATGCGCATAAGATTGCTGTGTGGTGGAACACACAAAACACGTTTGTTCTTGTGCCAAAATATTTTATTTTGGCTTTTTATGTTCGAGAGGAAACTAATTAATGTGGGAGTAAGTTCGTTTGGATTCAAATTGCTATATCCTGTTATGAATTATGTTATATCTGTCCTACTTGTAAACTTTGACAAGGCCTCGTAAAACCTGTTATATACGGTTCACTTCGTCGTACAAAAAGGAGTACACCTTTCTTGTTCAAGTCAATTGGCAACGTGTGCCTGGCTTGTTTGCAAGTGCGCTTGAATGCAAGGGCAAGCGTGCTAGCTAGAGTCATTTAGAGAATGTTTTATTTTTCGTTCGCATCTTATGCAAATAGTTGGTTTACATTTACGTTTTATACACTTATAAAGTTCCTGTAAATTTATTTATGCTGATATTGTTAAATAGAAAGTAGAAAACAAATTTTAATTCTTTACTAGTGATTTGTTGATTTGTAAAATAATAATAGTATATTTATTTATTTTTTATTTATTTGAAGTTTGATGTACCCCGCTGCACCATTCTTCGTGCAGAGTTCTGGCGGGAAACACTCACCAGAGACGTCTTGTAGATTTCTTATCGGTTGCTCTGCTGTTGTGGTCCGTGGCCGAGTTACCCAGGTGGCTATGTTGTTCTACCAATCCCCTATGTCTCATTTGAAGAGTTATTACTTACGGTTCGATAGGCTGCTAGCCATGGGCAGTCGTGGTCACCCCAGTACCGCCGCAGATGCCCGTTGTGAGGTGAACAGTTATGCTGGTATAAAGTTAGCTAAATGCGGAGTTGTATTCCAATTAAACTCTGATAAAAGTACACATTACACTGACAACACTTAAAAACCCTTAGAATGACTGGTTGGTGGGTCCAGCACCCAATATACCTTTAAAAGGCAAGGCAGGTAAATCAAACTGCTGACTTAGGGATTGAAGTTATTTATTGATGTTCCGACACTACAAACCAATTGATAATGATTATGTCGTTAAGCAGACCCGAAGTACTAAGCCTCTCGGGGGTTGGCGGGGGAAAACAAGCATGTGCTCTCCAGATTAAAAGGTGAACTTACACTTACACTCCTGGGGCTGTAGGTCTGCCAGAGGTGGGGAGGTGCTCCTCTCGGGTGATGAAGTTACGTTAAATAATGTTCTGGTTGAAAAATAAGTGAAAACTATTGTTCTTGGTAGTAGACAAAGAAGTTGATGATATGCCCTGAATCGCGAACCACACAGCCTACTCCGATGAATGCCCGCTTGAGACTGAATGGCTAACAGTGTCTTTCTGGCCACTTGCCATGAAAACACTAGAGGTCGGGAATGCGTGGGCATAAATGAAATGAAAAATAGGCTAGGCAAGCTGGACAATTCCCTTAACTAATAGTCGACTAAACATTGTCCACAGAAAAAACTAACACGTTAAATAAACTAAACAAGCTACGTAATTATTGATAACACCACACTTTTGCATTGTTTCGTTTACAGGCCTATACTATTGGAAACGTGTCTATCCGAGTCCGTAAACCTTTTGACTACTGCTGCAAATAAACATGTACCCTTTTGCACTCACTATTTCTACTAAAAACACAAAAACAGAGATGCCCCCAGTCAGGTAATACCTGTGGGAGCTAAACTTAGGTTGGCACAGGTGAAACCCGTGCTTCAATTTGGAAGTCGTTGGGACTTCTCATTTATGTAATTTCAAATTACGTCTCAAGAGATAGTTCACTTGTGGTTCACACTCTGGGTAAACTGGAAAGGATTATGCTCTGCTTGTGGGGACCAATAACACTCGCAAACACTTGGTGTTTCACAATGGCGTCGGTTGATCACAATCATCCTGATGAGGTGCACCACAAATCCTGATGTCGCTATCACAGGTGCTACACCCTTATGGTGTAGCGCTGAGTCTGAGCAAACATGCCGGTCGGTTGGGATCCAAACCACGGGGCTGTCCTGGTGTCGCCCAAGCGATCGGTTCAACATGGGACCATCAACTGACTCATGCGGTTTTGGACGAAGAGGGTGATTTCTCAAACACTGTCGAGATACTGTAGCTGATGGCCACATCCGATGTCTTTTTCATCGGCATGGTGCTAGGCCGTTGTTGTATTGTGACACAGCAAACTGTCGCGGGGATCTGTGAGTTTGGGATAACATCAACAGATATTATTTAAGGCTGATAAAATTATTAATAGAAAACTAATACTACTTTATATCTGTCAAAAACATGAAAATAAATTTGTTATTATTACCAATAACTTTACTTCTCGCTTCTCTAAAATATGTTTCTACTTCTTGACTATCTGAAAGAAACTGTCACTATCACTTTTAATTACCCAAAAGTTAACTAAAATTAAAAGTTGAAACTAACATTTTGTTAATTGCATAGGACATCAGATAACATCGCCACAAAGTTGGGCACCAATTTAACTCCTGTTAAATTGTGTAAAATAAATGTTTAACAATGAGAATTTTCAGCAGGAAATGGCCCCACGGGAGGGCGCCAATTTAACTCATGTTGCCTGGATGGTGTTGGGTTAATGAAATTTTTGAGGGGTAGTGAAAAATAATATACGTCCGGGGTCGGTTAATTGAGCTGATGGAGGGGTTGACCTTTGGTAAACTTCTGAGACTCAAAGCAAATAGCTTATTTAGTCTGGCGCCATGTTTAAACTGGTTTAATCCCGGAGAAAATATGTCACTGCCATATCAGTCAAAAGCCCCAACAGAAGCGCGATTTCTGGCAACTAAGTCAAACGAGTACCTATAATCTTGAAGTGACTACCAGAAAAAAAAACTAATAAATCTCAGAACGAAAAACACAAAAAACTTAAACCATAATTAAAACAAAACCTCAAAGGGATAATTAAACAAGAAAAATAAAATAAAACATTTTACAATGAAAAAATGTTCTTGAAAAATCAAAATTTAAGTTTTATGGTTAGAAATAATTACTGAAAGTATTACACATCTAAATAAAATATGTGTGGATTTCAATTGCTATTAAATCTTTCATTGAACAAAATGGAAATAATTATTTGGGGTCGATCAAAACTAACATATTTAATAATATAAACATTATGAGATCTTCAAAAATTAAACAAAACATTAAAATAATAATTGCCATAAACATCAGCTTTTAAGGAAATCTTTAATCGCCTTTTAAAGAGTGTAGATACACTGATGTGATTTGGTGCAGCTAAATTTACACCTACTCTGGAGGAGGTGTAGCTGGTGTAGTGTAATAGCCTACATGCTAAATTTGTTTGTGTCTCCTGAAATGATGTCTAGTGTAAGATGAAGGTTGTTTCAATTCATCGAGATGACAGTGGAACAGCACTGGTAAATGGTAAGTCGAATATATGGTCATGTCAATTTATGGTAAGTTTAAAAAGTGGACATTGAGAAATTTCAACGTTTCAGTAAGAAATAAAACCTCAACAATCAACAGTTGTCGCATGTTCATGTAAGATACATGCTACAAATTAATAGCCAATGGAAATACCCTTAAGGTAAATGGCTCGCTTGTTTGTGAGAAAAACATCTATCGAAATGAACTACGAACTTCTACCAGTCCAGATATTTCAATATGTCCATGTGTGTATATGTGCGAAGTAGCAAGAAACTGATAAAATTTTATGAACTTTCGATCACCGGCACTGATGTGGCCAATTTTTGCGAATGTTTATTATGTTTGTACACATTAACCATAATTATGGTTGGTGTGTAATGAATGTAACTTGGTTTTCTAGTGTTAAAGTAAGTCGTCATTGGAAGATCTGCTTTCCACAAATTCATTCTCTAACAAACCGTCAATCTTAATGTTGAATTGGAACGGAAAGCTATGAAGGAAATATAATATATGTTAAAATAAAAATCTACAGTGTTAAGTCTCTACAGCAAGATAACAACAATGGCGTTTCTTTCAACTGTGCTGGTGTACTTACTCCGAACTAGAAATCTTACGTATCTGCACTGCACTACACTATCTACACCGTTTATGGTCGAATGAAACGAAGCTATATAATACGCAGAAGAAAAAAATTGGCCTACCTCATTGTACATCTATGGTTCTCATTCGTAAATAAATTCGAACAAAATAAATATTATTTTTTTGTGGGCGTAGTGTGTTGTATTATGAGTTTGTGTGATAACTTCGTCCAAATTATTTTTCGCTACAAGGATGGGAATTAAAGGGCTTACGACGTATGTTGAAAAACACTCGGACCAGTTCTTTGAGATATTCCAGTTGAAAGATTGTTCTGTTGTTATCGACGGCAATAGTTTATCAGCACAGCTTTACCATAGCGTGTGCAAGTCGAATAGCGCGTTTGGAGGCGATTATGATTCATATGCTGATTGTGTGAGGCATTTTTTCAACACAGTGGCCAAATGTAACGTTACGCCGTTAATTCTACTTGATGGTGGGAAAGAGGTTAAGAAGCTAAAAACTATAAGATCGAGGTTCCAGACAAGAATATGTGATGCAAGGAAAGTCAACCCACTGGTGCAGAAGAAGCGTAGTGTTTTTCCATTATTTTTGTCAATAACATTTAAAGAAATCGTGTTTGAAATGGAAATAAAGTTTGTGCAGTGCGCCTTTGAAGCAGATCACGAGATAGCAGCTATGGCCCGTATTATGAACTGCCCGGTCTTAAGCTACGATTCAGATTTCTACATATTCGACGTTATGTATATTCCTTTCGACAAGTTTTCTTTGGATGTAACTGAAACTGGAGAGTTACCCAGTGGTGAGAAATGCTATGCTATAGACTGCAAAATGTACAGAGTCGAAAATTTTCTGTCTTCGTTTGGAAATTTGGACAAAACAGTTTTACCTCTGATGGCGACGGTGCTTGGAAACGACTACATCGAGAAGAAAGTTTTCCAGAACTTTTTTTCAAAAATCAAGCATCCCAAAAGTCGCACATCCAGCGACACGCAGCGTCACATTGTGGGCTTGTTGACATGGCTGAGAGGCAAAACTCTGTATGGAGCTACAGCAATGGTACGTTTGCAGTTGTCCAGTTCATTAATTATACTGATGGTATTATGTTCAGCCGAAATTAATTGTTAAGAATCGCTGCTTTTCCGAAAGAAAAATAATCTCTGAAAATTGTATAAATTGACACTACTAATGACACAGAACACTAATTTACTAGAGGCAACACGGTATTCGTAGTACATACTGCCAAACGCGATAGTGGGGAGGGCTATGAAGATCAAAGAAATTGTGGGTTAGTTATGTATAATTTATTTACCAAAACAAATTTGGTTTGCTGTGCTAATTGCAGGAAGACTTAACCTAACTTCATATAACTTCACTATTTTTTATTCGCAACAGGTTGTGTGCGCTGACACACTGTTGCGCGTTGTCACACACACACACAATTTTTGTTTTTATGGCAAACTTCTAGCATTTCAGATGCATGAGCACTTTGCGCTCGGTACCTACAAACAACAGCCGGCATGCCTTGAATCACTGTTTTGGGGATTTACTCCCCTGCTGGCGCTGGGACTTTGGCTCAGTGCGTAATGGTTGGCTATGCTTGGAACAGAATTTTTCAATGAGAGGGGACTACACTTGAGTATCATTTATACAGGATCACAGCAAATACTTCTACCTATCGTGAAGTTAAGTACAATTTGTTTAGCTCGTCTGCATTTGACACTGCTAATTCGCAGCAGTACGTAAACTCTTCAATCCCCACACTAACATACAATACTACATAGTACAATTCACTACTCACTTTCCACTCTAAAACTAGACTATAAATTACGTCACCCACGTAAATGGCGAATATAGCTCCGTGGTGATGTGTTGTTGATAACTCGCGTATAGGACACGTCAACTACTATTTTAATGTGTCTATAACTTCATGAACACTCAAATTACTACATAAAGTAGATGTAACACTTAACATGGAAATAATCGCAAAGAAACACTCAAATGTTTGCTCAATATTTAGATTTAACACGTCAAATTGAAATAATCACAACGAAACACGCGTAATAGAGCTTGTAAATCGCAAGACTTTACGTGGTCAAATTCACACGTACGCACCACTTTCGCACACTACCACCATACAACCGTCCCGTGAAATAGGAAAAAATTAAACACGATGACCAAAATCGCTGCACGTTTGTTTCCTGTGTGTGTGTATTGTTCAACAAATGTATCATGTCGATACACATACACAGCACGTAAACAACGCCTGGGAACATCTTTTTGTATGCTATTCTGTATATATTATTTTTTTTACTACTTATATGTTACTTAGTACAATCCTCTCTTGAATATCACGAAGGTAAGCCTTGCAAAATTCAACAGAATTAAATTATATTCCGGCACTGCTTGATTACCGACGTTTATACCTGTCCTTAGCGCTTTGGCAAAAGCATACCTTGTGAATAACGTATTGTAAATTATGGTTTGGTTTCCAGAGGCGTTCTCACATTTAACATAATTCAGCAGTCCAATAGAAATATATTTGACATAAATTTTACGTGTTTTATCACAAAAGTTCCCCAATCTTCATAGCCCTCTTCATTATCACATTTCATATTATATACTGCAAATTATGTGAAGCCCCAATGAAATTCCGATCAAGCGTGATTAGTAATGACCATATATGTACACTATTTGCAGGTATTATTTTCCCGGTTTTTGGAAAAGCAGTGATTAATAATTACCACCTAAATGACAATGGATGCATGGCACTATTCTTCCTCAGGTATTTGCCTTCTTGTATGCCACACTTCTGCTCTCAGGAGTAAAAACTGTGGACACACATAAATCAAAAATATGTAGAAGTTTTTTTATTTTTAGATGTTTGTGCTAATTGCTGAAATTATTATTGATTTGGAGAAAATAAGATCTGTTTTTATTGAAACATTTGATTTCTGTTACTGCAGATTTTGTCATGCATCAAACAGTGTGATCGGCAGAAAGTGCTGGAACAGTTGAACAAGAGCATCGACGGCTACAGCCGCATCTCCACAGTCCTGCCGCTGCTTTGTCCGGATGTCAGCGGAGATAAATCTTCTGCCAATCGGACGTGCTTCGAGTTTGGCGACGCAGATACTGAGTTGGCTGACGCAGGTACTGAGTTGGCTGATGCACTAAAAAAATGCCCAGCAAACACGTATAACAAACCATCTGCTGAGGAGATGGTTTTTCAACAACTTCCTCGGTGGTTCAGAGAGAGTTTCCACAAGGGCTTGCTACCACCTAGCTTTATGGACATGATAACGCTCCGCATGTATTTTTGTATGCCGCAGGTTGAAGATTACTCTCTTCCTCACTCGCACGAGTTAAGTTTGACCATTTTACCTGTAATTTTTGGCCTGCTAACTGTCCAGGATAAAAACACTACACGACTGACTGTCGTTTACCGCAGCAAGAATTCAGAGATGAGGAAGTTGGTTTTAGATCCTGTTGGGTCGATGCAGTGCCTTAATCCGTTCCCTCGTCTCGAGGACTTGCCCAACGTGTCAAAAGTCGTCCGTGCATCAGTGATTTTTGAATCGCTGGGTTTAGAAGATAAACATAAAGTTTTATTAGACGCGGTGCCGGAAGCTTGGAAGATTTATGTAATTGCTCTTGTGTTCTGGGCCCAACGTACCACGCACCTTCGTTCGTCGTTACCTTCTTTTATAAGTGCCGTACTCCTTACCGCCGTTGCTGTGAAAGTCGTCGATGGTGTCGTCGGGTACTTCAGGACTCGGAAAAACTTCCTGTCTCATCATGGCTCCAAGGTCAAGAAACTTAGAAGAAATGACAAGAGTAAGCAAATGTTATTAGACGATCAGTGTAGTAAGCATTCCTCCGACGGCTCTGTGAATGGGGTTGACACTCAGGACAACGCACGCGACGTAGACATTGAACAGTTATCCTGTGACAAGAACTTGACGGTATCGGATGCTTTGAAAAATGTCTCCGAGCCGGACTGTTTACTGTTCGCAGAGACATTTGTGCTGTTCCGTTACTTCGATGAAAGTCTCCAAGGTAATCCAAAACTGTACAACGTAACGGTGGTTCACTCACTGGCACAGTTCCAAAGCTGCCTTTTGCACATCATGTACCTGAATGCTGTGCTAAATTTCCCTTTCGAACAAACTAAAATCTCCTCTTTTTTCTCTGGAACTTCAGTGTATAATCTTTACGCACATTTTCATAAACGGGCAAATGTAAGCTCGTACATTGCACAATTATTTGGGCAGTCTGCATCTGTTCTCAGACTTTTTTTTAGTTTGCAGAACGTTGTTTCATCTTTCCTTCCAAGCGCATTTACGCAAAGTGCAATTAAAAAATCCGTGAAGAAGAAATCCAGAAGAAGAAAAAATGTGAAAGAAAACCTGAGGCTTGCAGCAGATGAGTTGCCAGGTGAAGACGTGGTGTTTGAAGAGAATGCATTTGTGGATGCAAATAACAGATTTTCAGCTTTATCTCTTATTTGATACAGTGATTTATCCTTAAGGGTTAGAGGTAAAATGGGTTGGTTATCCAAATACACCAGAAAGATAATCAGAGATGAACTCTGTATCTTTGGTGGAGGGTAATTTGTAATGGTCTAGGGTGCAGTGATGGCTGCAAAGTGTATTGACAGAAGGAAAGTGAAAAGGAGAGAAGAAGAAACAGCAAAAGAGGAGGAAATGGGAGAAGGTGAGGGAGAGGGTAAAGTGATAGAGTTGGCAAAGGGTTAGAGTGAAATGTGCAATGAGGAAATGATTGTGGAGGAGGGGAAGTGCGTGATGGAAGAGATCGGGAGTCCAAAAGGAATGGCAAAGGGGTAAAGAGAGAGAGAAGGAAGGAAAAGGTGTGGAGATAGTGATGGAGGGGTGAGAGAATCATCAGGGGGGTGGGGGGTAGAGTGAGTGAAAAGGGAACTTTGATAAAGAGGAGGGGAAGGGGGTGTATGTGTGGGAATGAGCAGGCATGTGTGGACACACGAGAGTTTGGAAAACAATCAAGAGGTTGTTAAACACACCATCATATCCTTTTACAACCGAAAATTTAAATTTGTAACTTCATGCNAGGCATGTGTGGACACACGAGAGTTTGGAAAACAATCAAGAGGTTGTTAAACACACCATCATATCCTTTTACAACCGGAAATTTAAATTTGTAACTTCATGTGAGACGTTTGTCAACTTCTCCGCTCAGAAGGTCTCCTCGCAAAGGAATAGCATGATGTTGTTGCTTTTACTGCAACAGCTCTGCCAAATAACATCAGTAGAAATTGTGTTGAACAGCAGTCTTACAAATGCTGAACAGTGAAAAAAACTTTTGCCAGATTTAGCAGAGATATTGCCATATGTAAGTTATGTATAATTATTTGTTTATTGTTATATATCTTTGGTTATTTGTTTATTGTTCAGTATATGTAATTTTACAGCAATTTCATTTCTTGGTTTTTTTTCCTCACTTTTTTTAAATGTTAAGTTTTGTACATAGAGTACTTCATATTTCTGTCATATTATTTTTATGCTTTAAAACTGTTATTTTATTTCTGGTTTCATGTTTTCTGTTTGTCCATGTAATAATTATTTATTCAGCATAATGCCTTAAACAACATATTTCATACTTGAAATTACTGCCACTTTTCAAATTGTATTGTTGTAAATATTGTGTGTAGTTTATTGCAAATTTTGAATTTTTAGCTGAATCATAGAAAATTTTAATTTTTTCTTCGCAAGATTATTAATATGTCCTTGTTATTCCATGTTAGTTAATGCCCAGAATTGTGATAGAATGGAGTTGTTTAGCAGTATGTAAACTAAGATTGACAATGGTTTTGGTAGTTGTAAGAATTTTCTTTTACGAACTTCCTCCGCACAAGAGACCTGTATGTAGCCTTGAATTTGCACATATGGTTTGTACAGTTCCAGAAGTTGGGCCATAACCTTACAGATTCAGTTGNCTGTATGTAGCCTTGAATTTGCACATATGGTTTGTACAGTTCCAGAAGTTGGGCCATAACCTTACAGATTCAGTTGTGTGGTTTTAATTTGGTAAAAAATAGTTTTCATTTCCTTTACAGGTTTACGTATTTTTGACATGGATAACTAATGTACACAGACTTTGTCTCTAACCTGGTGGTCCTGTATATTGGCGAATTTTCTTTTCTCCATCTTTATCAAGGTGATATTTAATAAACTATTTTCATTTATAAATTGTTTTAGAGAACNGCGAATTTTCTTTTCTCCATCTTTATCAAGGTGATATTTAATAAACTATTTTCATTTATAAATTGTTTTAGAGAACGGACATTTTTCTGAGGGAATTGTGAAATTGAAAAAAAAATAAAAACTGTTTTCCTACAGACTGCATTCTTCTTGAGAACTGTTTCTACAAATGAGCAATTTCGTANGAAAAAAAAATAAAAACTGTTTTCCTACAGACTGCATTCTTCTTGAGAACTGTTTCTACAAATGAGCAATTTCGTAATTTTAACCTGTTCAATAATTTAATGAGTCAGTTGAGGTGCTATGCAGAAAATAGTGTTGTATCATTATCTTTCCACATATTCATGGTAATAAAATTGGTTAGTGATTTTGATATAATAAAAATTTGTGCTAAAAATAGTGTACGAAAATTGTTATGAAAAAATATTCATAATTACATGTCACTGCATTTAGCTTAGCCNTTTGTGCTAAAAATAGTGTACGAAAATTGTTATGAAAAAATATTCATAATTACATGTCACTGCATTTAGCTTAGCCAGTGTTCCAAGTAGTTCTGAGTTTTGTTTTTTGTAATTTGTACTTAGCATTTTGTCATTTGTCTAGCATGCCACGCTACTAATATTTTTTTTGTAACATGATTCAAAAATTAAAACTCCATAAAGTCTTAAAATAAACAGTTATAATTCCCAAAAGTTGTTAGCGAAACGTTTCAAATNTCAAAAATTAAAACTCCATAAAGTCTTAAAATAAACAGTTATAATTCCCAAAAGTTGTTAGCGAAACGTTTCAAATTTAAAATGAACTATCTAAAACAATTATGACATAAAAGTTTTATTGAACAAAAATTGTCTCTTGAGAAAATACTAATTTCAAGAATACTTAAGCAACTTGCTTTGTGAAATAATTATTGTGAGAACAGTACACATTTGCTGATGGCAATAAACTCCCCTGTATGTGTATTTAGATACTTCAAACAGGCAAACGTAATATGTCGGAGAATTGGTATTTTGTATTTAGTAACTCGTCAGCTTTGAAAACTGACAAAACTCAAAATGCAAATTACAGAAATACGTCATTGATTTTGGTTGACGAAATTGGGTCGCGTGACCGTTTTGCTAAGAAAAAGTCCCAATTGGAATACAGCCATATAGTTGTTAGTTGCCAGCTTACCTTGATTTGTAGAATTTTTTTTTTTTNAAAAAGTCCCAATTGGAATACAGCCATATAGTTGTTAGTTGCCAGCTTACCTTGATTTGTAGAATTTTTTTTTTTTGCGATTTTGTCGTGATTGGAAGGTGGGAAGGTAGGGGTTGATGGTTATGGTGATTGGGTTTGTCCGAGGGTGGAGGGGGTAAGTTGGGTAACATTATATGTTCCTCGATTTTTAGAATTTTTTTTTGCATTTTTGTTGGATTTTATAGTAATTTGACGCGAATCGCTCATACTTAGATTAGTCACGACGCTAGATACCCGCGCAGGGGAGAAACCTGAGGTAATGACCCTAGGGTTCCCCGAGGACGCCACACCCACCACCTCTCACCCCGAGGACAGTAACGAGCAAAGGAACCCCCCCGAGCCGGGGAAGCACAGCACGCGCCCACCCCCC
>NQII01005723.1:78874-135531 GCA_002778355.1 Clitarchus hookeri | reverse complement strand
AGTTTGTTTGGCTCTTCATTGTACATTAGAAGCCAGTGCCAATTTTTTTGCAGTTATGTAAGATAGCAGTAAATGAAAAAATTAAATTTTTATGCCATATCTCAGAGCCATAACAACCAATTTACACCTAATTCTTTACACAAATAGGCGATGTAAACTTACAAGTTTTAAGTGTATCATTCACTTATTTCCAAAATGATGGCCCTCTAAATATAAAAAGTTAGTTAACTCTACCATTTGTAACATTAGACAGATGAAATACCAAGTTCATGCTCCGAATCTGATCTTCGTAATTCAGTTGATCGCACACTGGTTTATTGCATGAGGTTTTCTGTGTTAAAGTCCCAGGTAAGGTACGTGTGTATTTGCAATTGTCTAACTACTGTTGCATATGCTTCTGGTTTAATTTCTAATGATATTTCTTTCAAAGAGAAGTCAAGTCCTACTTACCAACTCAGTATTTAAGAACTTATTAAAAAATTAATTGCATCCATGTTGAGGAAATAAGGTTCATTAGTTATATCAGTAACTTCTTGTTGATTATAGACTGACGAAAGATTTAATTTAAGAAGAGACTATTGTCATGCATATTGATGCACAATTTAAATTACTTACATTGATTTTAAGTGCAGCAAAGCGTTGGCTGCTTCATTAAACATACTTTTTAGCCTACTTGTCGAAGGAAAGAAAGCCTTATGAGATCACTTTCCTGTCTGTGTGTCTGAGCGTGTGTATGTTTGTGTGGCTGTGTATATGTGCCACCCTCCCCTTTTTTCAATTTTTGAACGGGATTAACCAAATTTAATCAAACTCGGTACACCTTTAGTGTTAGGTAAGGACACCAGACTTTTATAATTGTCAAAGACGCTAAGAATTTACTTTTAAAATGGCGGCTATTTTGAAATTTAGGGTGACATGTATCTGGAAAACCCTTCAACTGGTTTAAACAAAATTTTGTATGCTGACAGCGCAATGTGTAAGCATTGGATTCAGAGGTGAATATTGTTGTTGGTCTGCTATTTTGGAAGATCGCGCTATATGAAAAAAGCTTTGCCAAATTGAGCATATAAGTAATACTATAATAAGCCAGGTAAACATAATAAGTATATGAACTTTATAAGGTACTTATTTTAAAATTGGTGGCCATTAAAATATTATAGGTTTATACCGTTTGACCAATTTCAACAAATTTTTGTATGGTGACAGTATCTATTACAAGCATCATATAAGCCAAACCACAACCACTTTTGTAAGCGATTTTGTAACATAAAACTACATGTTTGTGTGTAATATCTCGGGAAACAATTGACAGATTCCTAACAAATTTGGCAAACAAGCAGTACTGGGCAGCAGATATGTACAAATAGGTTTCAATTATGCTAGATAATTATTTTAAAAATGACGGCCATCTAGCTATTTTAGTATAGTATGCTATATCTTCGAAAACATTTGATTAATTCCAACTTTACTTTGTCTGCTGGGAGTATATTTACATATATAACAAACAATAAATGTGTCTACAGAGCTTCTTTTGTCTTCTATTTCGTAAGACAGTGCTACACGAGTAAATAAAATATTTATGTAATAAATAACATATTTATGAAACAATTGACCGATTCCTACCAAATGTGGCAAACAAGTAGTACTGAGGTAGATAATGCTAACTGATCCATTTTAAGAATGTCAGACACTTATTTTCAAAATGGCGGCCATATAGTTATTTAAGTTTTGTATGTTATATCCTCGAAACCCTCTCTCAAGACCTGACTGTTAAGAGCCGCCAAAATATCTTCACTCTTCTTCGTCAAAACCATGTAATTAATTTCAAACTAAAACTTAAATCAGTAACTTTATTTAAAAACTATGTTTTGTATAATTGATTGTTGTGACATCAACCTAATTCTCATTTAAAATACGAGTCTTTATACATCGATTGATAACCTTACGTCTGTAAGTTTAAAAGTTAGATAAAAATATATAAAATTACGTATGTAACTTTTATTTATGACCCACTTTGTATGCTGGCTGTATACATAACAACCATCAAATTACATTAAAATTACGTGATATCTCCGAAAAAACAACCGATTTTAACCAAATTTGGCAAACAAGTAGCACTATGGCAGGCCATCTAAATGATAAACTTTAAGAGAGTCAGACACACATATTTTCAAAATGGAGGCCATATAAACATTTTAACCAAGCATTTTTTATCCACGAAACTGCAAAACAAATTTCAACATAACTTTGTATGCTGACAATATCAGTTATATCAACTAAAATTGTCTTTGTAAAGCCTCATTTCCCCGTCATTTTGTAATATAGTGCTACATGAAATAGTATAGTTTTTATGCCGTCTCTCGGGAAACAAACAACCGATTTCTTTCAATTAGAGCGAAGAATTTGTACAGCTGTATAGCATATAAATTTACATTATCTAATGTGTAAGTATCTTATTTTCTGAATGGCGCTTATACAAACACGTTAGCTAAGTGTGCTGTGTCTACGAAAATATGTAACATATATAAAATTTAACTTTGTATGTTGTATCTATATTAATAATCGAATGCGCTAATATATAAGCTTTTTGTCCTCAATTTATGAAAATAATCACATGAACAACAAACATTTAATGCCATATCTCGAGGACAAATCAACCGATTCATACCAAAATTTCACGCAAGTATTGCTACAGTAGGGTATGTAAATTAACATGTGTTATGTGTGGCAGACATGTTTTAATAATGGTTTATATAAATCATTTAGATTAATTTGTTATATCTATGAAAGGTTTCAACAAAATTCAACGAAATTTTCTACGCAAACAGTATTAATTAGAAGCATATTTATGCATACAAAGATCCTCTTTCGCCAGATTTTTTTCCAAGGTCGTGTCAGGTGAGTAAATTGTACATTTTGCCATTTTTACGGAATGATTAAACTAATTTTCACAAAATTTTTTACACTTACAGAAGGCAATGCAAATTTACATGATTTGAATGGGACCAGACCATTTTCAAAATAGCGGACATATAATTATTTTAGTACGTTTGGCTCATCTATTTAACAATTTAATAATTGCAATTATCTTTTTTATACTGACATTATCTATTCGAAAAATCGTGTACAGGGCCTCATTTTAAGCAATTTTATAAGATAGCCCCGTTTAATAAAATTAAGAATTTATGCCATATCTCGGCGACCAATCAACCGATTTCAACCAAATTTTTCACACGAGTAGCGTTATGGTAGGCAGTGTAAACTTATATGTTTTTGGTGGCTTAGACACTTACGTTCAAAATGATGGCCGTGTAAATATTTCAGGTTAGTGAACTCTATCATTTAAAACATTAGACTGATTACATCCGCAGTTGATGCTCCGNAGGTGTACGAGTTTTTTTGGCTCTTCATTGTACATTAGAAGCATCGTATACAGTGCCAATTTTTTTGCGGTTATGTAAGATAGCAGTAAATGAAAAAATTAAATTTTTATGCCATATCTCAGAGCCATAACAACCGTTTTACACCTAATTCTTTACACAAATAGGCGATGTAAACTTACAAGATTTAAGTGTATCATTCACTTATTTCCAAAATGATGGCCCTCTAAATATAAAAAGTTAGTTAACTCTACCATTTGTAACATTATACAGATGAAATACCAAGTTCATGCTCCGAATCTGATCTTCGTAATGCAGTTGATTGCACACTGGTTTATTGCATGAGGTTTTCTGGGTTAAAGTCCCAGGTAAGGTACGTGTGTATTTGCAATTGTCTAACTACTGTTGCATATGCTTCTGGTTTAATTTCTAATGATATTTCTTTCAAAGAGAAGTCAAGTCCTACTTACCAACTCAGTATTTAAGAACTTATTAAAAAATTAATTGCATCCATGTTGAGGAAATAAGGTTCATTAGTTATATCAGTAACTTCTTGTTGATTATAGACTGACGAAAGATTTAATTTAAGAAGAGACTACTGTCATGCATATTGATGTACAATTTAAATTACTTACATTGATTTTAAGTGCAGCAAAGCGTTGGCTGCTTCATTAAACATACTTTTTAGCCTACTTGTCGAAGGAAAGAAAGCCTTATGAGATCACTTTCCTGTCTGTGTGTCTGAGCGTGTGTATGTTTGTGTGTCTGTGTGTATGTGCCACCCTCCCCTTTTTTCAATTTTTGAACGGGATTAACCAAATTTCATCAAACTCGGTACACCTTTAGTATTAAGTAAGGACACCAGACTTTTATAATTTTCAAAAACGCTAAGAATTTACTTTTAAAATGGCGGCTATTTTGAAATTTAGGGTGACATGTATCTGGAAAACCCTTCAACTGGTTTAAACAAAATTTTGTATGCTAACAGCGCAATGTGTAAGCATTGGATTCAGAGGTGAATATTGTTGTTGGTCTGCTATTTTGGAAGATCGCGCTATATGAAAAAAGCTTTGCCAAATTGAGCATATAAGTAATACTATAATAAGCCAGGTAAACATAATAAGTATATGAACTTTATAAGATACTTATTTTCAAATTGGTGGCCATTAAAATATTATAGGTTTATACCGTTTGACCAATTTCAACAAATGTTTGTATGGTGACAGTATCTATTACAAGCATCATTAAGCCAAACCACAACCACTTTTGTAAGCGATTTTGTAACATAAAACTACATGTTTGTGTGTAATATCTCGGGAAACAATTGAGAGATTCCTACCAAATTTGGCAAACAAGCAGTACTGGGCAGCTGATATGTACAAATAGGTTTCAATTATGCTAGACCATTATTTTAAAAATGACGGCCATCTAGCTATTTTAGCATAGTATGCTATATCTTCGAAAACATTTGATTAATTCCAACTTTACTTTGTCTGCTGGGAGTATATTTACATATATAACAAACAATAAATGTGTCTACAGAGCTTCTTTTGTCTTCTATTTCGTAAGACAGTGCTACACGAGTAAATAAAATATTTATGTAATAAATAACATATTTATGAAACAATTGACCGATTCCTACCAAATGTGGCAAACAAGTAGTACTGAGGTAGATAATGCTAACTGATCCATTTTAAGAATGTCAGACACTTATTTTCAAAATGGCGGCCATATAGTTATTTAAGTTTTGTATGTTATATCCTCGAAACCCTCTCTCAAGACCTGACTGTTAAGAGCCGCCAAAATATCTTCACTCTTCTTCGTCAAAACCATGTAATTAATTTCAAACTAAAACTTAAATCAGTAACTTTATTTAAAAATTATATTTTGTATAATTGATTGTTGTGACATCAACCTAATTCTCATTTAAAATACGAGTCTTTATACATCGATTGATAACCTTACGTCTGTAAGTTTAAAAGTTAGATAAAAATATATAAAATTACGTATGTAACTTTTATTTACGACCCACTTTGTATGCTGGCTGTATACCAAAATTTCACGCAAGTATTGCTACAGTAGGGTATGTAAATTAACATGTGTTATGTGTGGCAGACATGTTTTAATTGTGGTTGATTTAAATAATTTAGATTAATTTGTTATATCTATGAAAGGTTTCAACAAAATTCAACGAAATTTTCTACGCAAACAGTATTAATTAGAAGCATATTTATGCATACAAAGATCCTCTTTCGCCAGATTTTTTCCAAGGTCGTGTCAGGTGAGTAAATTGTACATTTTGCCATTTTTACGGAATTATTAAACTAATTTTCACAAAATTTTTGACACTTACAGAAGGCAATGCAAATTTACATGATTTGAATGGGACCAGACCATTTTCAAAATAGCGGACATATAATTATTTTAATACGTTTGGCTCATCTATTTAACAATTTAATAATTGCAATTATCTTTTTATACTGACATTATCTATTCGAAAAATCGTGTACAGGGCCTATTTTTAAGTAATTTTATAAGATAGCCCCGTTTAATAAAATTAAGAATTTATGCCATATCTCGGCGACCAATCAACCGATTTCAACCATATTTTTCACACAAGTAGCGTTATGGTAGGCCGTGTAAACTTATATGTTTTTGGTGGCTTAGAAACTTACGTTCAAAATGATGTCCGTGTAAATATTTCAGGTTAGTGAACTCTATCATTTAAAACATTAGACTGATTACATCCGCAGTTGATGCTCCGAATCCTACCTTCGTGAGGAATTTGATTGTACGCTAGCTTAATTTTACGATTTTTTCTGAATTCGAATCCCGGGTAAGTCACTTGTGTATTGTAATTATCTTGTTTCTGTTTCAAATGTTTCTGGTTTCATCTCTAATGATATTGCTGTCAATGAGACGTCAACGCCTACCTACCATCTAATTTCACTAAACTTTATTTGCATCCATGTAGAGTAAAGTAGGCTCATTATTTATCAGTAACTCCGTATTTAATTTGCGGTTGTCGCGTGCAATATAACTGTATGGTATGATGTGTAATTATTACGCACATGTCTAATACATACTTATAGTTATGTTTCAATATTAATTTTGCAGTTTTATTTTAATATTTCCTTTACTTTTTGATTTTATAGTTTCGCAGCCTGAATTGCGACAGATTTTAAGAGGGGGGATGTGAGATCGAGTCAACATGAAAGAGTGGTTGTTCGTATAATCTAACTTGTTAAGTGGGAGAGGAATTAAAACACATAGTCGCTGTGATAAGTGATTGTTCTGCTATTTGAGCTAAAGCGGGCTATCGTAAAGTAACTACAGATTTGTTTGTTCTTAACAAGCCACCACATAATCTATCAATCGAGCTACTATCCGGTTATAACACGTATCCTTCAAGATGCTGTACCATTATCAACGTGGTTGACTATTGTAACATACCCGAGCATCATTTGCCGACGAGAAAATTCAAAANAAGTGGGAGAGGAATTAAAACACATAGTCGCTGTGATAAGTGATTGTTCTGCTATTTGAGCTAAAGCGGGCTATCGCAAAGTAACTACAGATTTGTTTGTTCTTAACAAGCCACCACATAATCTATCAATCGAGCTACTATCCGGTTATAACACGTATCCTTCAGGATGCTGTACCATTATCAACGTGGTTGACTATTGTAACATACCCGAGCATCATTTGCCGACGAGAAAATTCAAAANGGATGCTGTACCATTATCAACGTGGTTGACTATTGTAACATACCCGAGCATCATTTGCCGACGAGAAAATTCAAAAGTTGTGTTTACACATCTACAATTCTATTTCATTTGTAGATAGGCATACAAGAATAATTTCCGCATGAAGCCGGACTAAAAATGTATTAGGTAAGGCAGGGAGGGAAGTGTATGTGAAGGAACAGAAGAAAGTAAGTAATTAAAAGTTTTCTGTTTCCCGCGGACGGAAGTTTGAAGTGACTCGTGCTGGAGCCTGGAGCCAAGTGTGGTCCACGCTGTAGCCAGCAGCAGCGGGGCAGCGCTCTCTTCCTCCCTGCTCGTGTCGTCATTAAGAACGCGATGTAACACAGGTAACGGTAATTAGCAAGAGCGTGCACACTTCTGGAGGGTATTCGAGATAACCCCACTCTTCCGCTACTACCACCCTTCCTCCTCCACGAATCACCCCTTTTCAACCGAACCCAAACAATCTAAAACTTTTAATAGGATGTGTTGTACATCTCCAGAATCAACTCCCGGCTCTTTTTTTTGTGTTCTTTGGAAAAACTTTTGTGAACTCTCGTTCATTTTATGTCATCTTCAACTCCCTTCTCCACCACTGGTTTACCATTCTCCTCTGCCCTCTCCCGCTGACGCCGAGTACGGTTGTGAATCTTGCTTTCCCCCACACCCCTTTTTCACCCCCTACCACCCACAGGCCTCACCCGCCTTTTATCGCGCCGAATAAAAGTGGAGATGTAAGATTGGTTCCCCAAATATGCTCCCGCTCCTTTGTCCTCGCGCCGCAAGTTATTGTACTTCATTTAACTTCAGATTCTGAACTCCCCGGCTCCACGAGGAAGGATGGCGATGGCTTTTTTACGAGGAAATATCTCGGATCGCACTCCTTCATTATGTCGTACCGTCGCAATAAATATTATTCAACCTTAAATGGTTTAATTATCTCTCTTGCATCCCCCTCGCTCCTTGCAATCCCCAGTCTATTATGAATGTAACGACCTCCGGGCGNGGTTTAATTATCTCTCTTGCATCCCCCTCGCTCCTTGCAATCCCCAGTCTATTATGAATGTAACGACCTCCGGGCGTAGTTTGCTCGCGCTACTAACGGAGCCACAAACATCGCCTCCGAGAAAACTAAAACAGTGAAAGTCACAGCAGACTCAGCAAATTTAAAGTAATCCCTCGCGTAGTTAACATGTGAGTCATGGCAATGTATTTTGATTATATTAGAATTTAATAATATAAAATTTTATATGTGAGTGGTGTGTGTGTTTGTGTGTTGTGATAGTCACTTCAAAAACTAAAGGCTACGAAATTACATTACTCTGAATGTGCTAGACTTAATATTTTATTGCACCAGATAAAGCTAAAAAGTTGCTTAACAATTTAATGGACGCGATAGTTAGTTATTAAGTGTTTTTTAAATCCTGTATGCGTTTTGACGTATCTCAACACTTTCACTTTTAGTAATCGATTTTAGTAATACTTCTTCTCACTTTCACTTGTCGTATACTAAGGATATCTACGATCTACGATCATCTACAGATGGTACAGCACCATCGACTTCTTCAGCTGTGACGCCTACGAAATCTTCAATGCAGCCATCGCATTTTTCAGCTGAGGTACCTAGATCACCATTGCTGGCGTTACCTGCTTCTTTAGCTCCAGCACCTAGATCTCCAACACGTCTGTCCGACTGTTTTTCTGAAACTCTACGTCGTCATCAGTGCCACTTTCGTGACAAGACATTTGCTTTCGGCTACGGCGTACTGCGACATGAACGCTTTACTTGTGCCAAGAATCCCTGTCGCATGTTATATTTGTGTGACAGGTGCGGTAGGCAGTCCAGCCTAANGAACGCTTTACTTGTGCCAAGAATCCCTGTCGCATGTTATATTTGTGTGACAGGTGCGGTAGGCAGTCCAGCCTAACCAACTGTTTACTTGGAAATGTAAAGATCTGTAAAGGCGAAGTGCATATCTCATCAGTACCTCGGTACCAGGTTTGCTGCAAGCAGGTCTCTTGTGACTTCAGTGCATGTCCTCAAAAGTGCAGTTACCAACATAATCTGCCCTGCACAGTATGTCGGTGTAATAAATGTCACGATATTTTCGCAAAAGGACAACACATGTGTGAATAGCGAGATGCATAAAAGTCTGTAACCTACAATAAAGTTGCATATATTGAGATGCACATATATTGAAGAATATTGTAATTTATTTCCAGGGCATGAACGACTGTATTAAATTAATTGAATAAAAAATGCCTGTGAATAAAATTGTGTTTTAATTCATGTTTACCTAATTTGCCAGAATAAAATTAAAATTTAAAAGACACAAATAAAATGATTTTAATTAAAAAGTATTATATTAAACACTATTGTACTATATGTACTATTATCTAATAAAAATACTTTTTTTAAATTGAACAACTTAAAAAAAAACATAAACATAATAAATTATGCAGGTAGTCAATGTCCCGTATCATGCTTATAGGTATACTACTGATTGGAATAATATTTTTTTTAAAATAGGAATGAAAAATTACAGTTTTCCCTATGCCTATAAACATTATGAGTGTCGACAGATTGCCCGGTGACTGAATCGACCACTTTCCTGGTGTCGAAGTGGAGAAATTAACTTGAAAATTCACAAAGTCCCAAAATTTTTTAAAAATTATAAAAAAATAATTATAAAAAATTAATTATTAATTAAATTTAATGTAAAAATGTACATTTCCGGAGGTGGTCCCCAGCACTACCCCTGGCAGACGACCGAACACCACCATCAATTTCTATTAGCTGTTTAGTCAGCAGGTCTACACCCCCACCACCCCTCAGCAATACTCATTCTATCGTATAGAGCCATCTTGGTTTTTAGTTTTTCATTTGCTTATACATTGCTGAAGGACGCCATGTTGGCTTTCGTATGTTTACTTTTACATTGCCTAGGTGGCGCTATTGTATTAATAATCCATATACTCGTATAAACACGATGAAAAAAAAAGCACATGCGCAATGGCATTCACAGGGCTGGAAACTGGAGACGTTTATTGTCGACATGCCCTGTCATAATTGCTAAATATGCTTTTATAGTCAATTCACTACACGCCAAACATTTTTTTATTGTTTTAAAAATATAATTTCAACCGTAAATGATGTAAATATACTGGACATTTTAAATTACAACTTTTAGTTCTGGGTACTATTTTCTTCCAAATTAATTATCAAAATCGCGAACTTAACAACATGCATCACGCAGCAATTCATCAGCTGATACAATAATTTTCAAACTAGAGCATTTACTGTTTTCATAATGTGTAGGTTGGTCACACTGTCTGTCAGATTTTACCCCACGTATACGAAATGAACAATATAGAGTAAGTCATGTTGAAAATAAGTCATTTCCATCCGCTTTCGAAAAATATATTTCCATTCAGTGGTGTACCTGCGTGAAAACATATGCAAGGTATACATTTTATTAACTCTGCTTATAACATTTATCAAATAAGTATATTTATTTTAAAAATTAATTTAGTTTGATTTTAAAAGTTATATTTTTAATTATAAAATGTGGTGAAGCTGCATATACCTCTAACTATTTATTTTATGTGTATTGTAAAACATTTAAAAACATAACTTTTAAACATATTANGAAGCTGCATATACCTCTAACTATTTATTTTATGTGTATTGTAAAACATTTAAAAACATAACTTTTAAACATATTATTTTTCTAATGTGATTTTTTTTTAAATTACGGATGATATTTTATTTAAAGTACTACGGGAAACGATAGAATTCACTCTTATAATTTTCTTTAGCCATAAAAATTATTTAAAAGGTTAATTTTATTTAAAAACTCTTGAAGTTGTTTGGATTCAACAATTTTTTTTAATGAAAATCTACGACATACTACGGAACCCTGCAGCGGTCTATATTTTTTTTATTAGAAATAATGTGACATATTCTTGAATATGGAGTTAATAATAATATTTCTTCCAAGTAAATAAATTAACTTAAAATTCCTACAATTTCTAATTTTTAGCAATTTTTAGAGAAAAATTACTAAAAGGTTCTAAAACTATTAACTTCGATATAAAATATGTTTTAATAATGTACAATTTCATTTACTNAAAAAATTACTAAAAGGTTCTAAAACTATTAACTTCGATATAAAATATGTTTTAATAATGTACAATTTCATTTACTACATTTTGTAACAGCTGGTTTAAGAAAGTTTATGTTTTGAAAGTTTAAGTTTATGTTAATCATACCACAACAATGTAAGAAATATCCATGCTATACAAAGTAAATAAAATATATATACATTAAAGATAGCTGAAAAATGTATTGTGATAATGGATTTCATCATAAAATGTATTTATTTTAAAATGATTGTCATAAATTTGCCAATTAATATGGATATTACTTACAGAAATAATAAACTTTATTAGCAACCTCTTAAAATAAAAGGGTGAAAATAATTGACGGAGCAAGGTTGCAGATTCAACGTTACAAAAATCTGATTTTGAGGAAAGGGAGTTATGTTTTAATCTGTCACCTGGAAATTTTTTTTTCCAATGGATGTTTTGAGTGTTTTTCAAGTACAAGCTAAATTTCTTCATGCTACTATAAGTTGCGGAATTTTTGTTACAACATATTCAAGGAAAAAAAAACTTCCCTCGCACACCATTTTTTTACATTTGAGTGTTCATACACCTTCATTCTGGCATGGAAAAATACGTATAATCTTAGCAGTACTTAATTGAACGAAGGAAATGTCCTAAGTAACACACCATGTTAAAGGTCTTTTATTCTACAATTACGTACAACACACGATAATACAGCTTAATAATACAAAATATTACTTTTAATGAACATTACGTTTACAATTTACTGGATAATCGTCCAAAATGTGTACATTAAACTGTTATTACCAAAGAACATGCACATTGAAGGAAAGAGATTTAAAGTTTTGGTAGTCACTTTTAACAGAAACACATAAATTTCACGATTTGTCACGGTAATCTCGCAAAACGTATTCATAAATCCATCTGTATTCTTCATTTACATATTTTAAGTTGCTCCCTCAAATCTTGGAATTTTTCAGTGGACATGTTTTCTGTTTATCCCTTCCAATTCTGGCTACGCTCACTTCATTTGGAGTAGCAGTTCGGCCTGAATTTGTAATAAATTTAGGGGCTGGCATGTAAAGTTCCGGGCAGTGCGTTCGTTAACTCGTTATTTAAAATAATGCAGCCTCGCCGTTGGGCCCCATGTTGTTAACGTTCGTTATCAACAATTTTAGAATATTGCTGCCGCATAGTTATTCGGCACTTGTTACTGTCGACTGTTTACGTTGCCACGGCTTGCTCAGAGGTAGAAACACGAGACTCAGTTAATTGAACACTAGTTACTTAAGAAAAAAGTTCCAGATTAGTTTGATATATATATATATATATTTTATTTACCTTTTGAATGACACAGTTCAAATACGAATGTCCAGTATGCAGAGTACGANATATATATATATATATATTTTATTTACCTTTTGAATGACACAGTTCAAATACGAATGTCCAGTATGCAGAGTACGAACCTTTACGATTAAATATACTATTGCAGATAACAGTGCCACAGTCGTTTACTTAATGATGTTCTTAAAAAACTGACCCGAAGAAACTTAAAATGCGGCTACCTCCCACACCGGCTGAGAAATGATATATTANTCGTTTACTTAATGATGTTCTTAAAAAACTGACCCGAAGAAACTTAAAATGCGGCTACCTCCCACACCGGCTGAGAAATGATATATTAAAGTCTAGTTGCCGATGTGGGGGTTCTAGTCCTGCCCGAACGCGGCCTAGGCTAGCATTGCATGATACTTCTCGTCTGCGCTGACCTGCCCTCACGGGCGACGTGAAGTAACTCTCCCTGACGACTGACTTGATTAAGACTGCTCTAAGGGCGACAGACAGACACCCTTTTTTTGTGCTGCCTATCACTCCCCTCACGCCTGGCCTCGCGCGCTCTCCACAACGTTATCGTAACTGACTGCACAAACTAATCCTGCGCCGTCAACAGAAACTAACCTCTCATACAACAAAAACTTGTTGACGTTGCCTGAAAATGCGCTGGAGGAACTAAAACTGTCAACGCATTCAACATCCAGATAAACTAACCTCTCGTTTCGTATAGAAATTTGTTGACTCATTAAAACTGCGCCGAAGGAACTAAAACTTGTCGACGTTGCCTGATCCACAGAAACTAACTAATCTAATTAATGCTGACGCTTCCCCAAAAAAACCAAAGTTCGAAACGAAACTGTAACCGTCCTCCTGATAAAACGTAAACAGCAGACGTCCACCCCATAACCTACAAAAGCACACGTATGCCGGATAAACTATCACGGGAACCGAGCCACCATTGCTTTAAACTTGAACCCGATAAAAATATTACGTCGCTTTCCAAAGCTTCATACACACGAAAGAATTTTACACCCGTGTCCCGCAAAATTAAGAATATTGCATCAT
The DNA here is from genome assembly GCA_002778355.1 of Clitarchus hookeri. Lineage (NCBI taxonomy): Eukaryota > Metazoa > Arthropoda > Insecta > Phasmatodea > Phasmatidae > Clitarchus > Clitarchus hookeri. Next base: position 121,874 of record NQII01005723.1, on the reverse strand, counting down.
TACAGGCATGTCTTCATCGTACTATTCCTTGCACAGGTAGGATCCAAATTCTTCCACTATAATCCATTTTATTCCATCCCCAAATGAAACTTTCTCATATAGACTATTCTTCTTACAACTGACAATCTTTGACTTTTCTGTGAATGGCCTTAAATCACGGTAGTGATTCGTACTATTAGAAAACTAGTTTCTTTACTAGTTTATGCGATAAATGCCTGATATTGCTCTGTTAAAAATAATTTTTCATTGCGTATATTTTTTCAAAGTTTCCATTTGAGTCAAAACAAGTGTGTTTGACAGTCTTTAACACTACTTTCAAAACTAAACATTGATATAGGCAAATTAACTGATATATTTTGTTTAAATCGGCACACAAATCTGTCAAAATTATAGCACCATTTTGTACATGTCATTGTTCTTCACAATTTGATCAAATTCAGTCAGTGTCAAAATTGATTTTCATTGCTACTTCTATTAGCAACATAGTTTGTAAAGGTGAGAAATACTGCTTTTCCTGTGTTCCATGACACAATATGTACTCCCAAATTAACCGAATTCAACACAAAGAAAATGCCAGTGATGTGGTTAGTGTGGGTAATGGCATAGTTTGCTGCAAGTCCACTGTTAAATAACATGCCTTAGCCCTTTAAATCTTCTGTAGAGAAAATGCAGCATGATGATTCTGACCAGTATCACACAAGCTACATGTATTGGTATTAGGATGTCCAAATAAAATATTAAATACAGTTGAAAATATTTTTGAATAAGAGCTTATTTCACTTTAAATTATTTTCTAAATACAATATGGGCATTTTATAAATATTCAAAAGAGGTCATAGATATTTCTTGTGGTGATTAACATTTATCCTGAATGTCTTTGATAATGTAATCAGTTACAAATTTTTCAATTTTGGTTGGCCTGTTTTCATGATGCTTGCGTTTCAGGAGGTCAGGTAGGCAAACTATTTTTTACGTAAGATTTTACATCAAAAATTTGATACAAAGAACATAAAGCACTTTTATAGACTTTTATTTTCTTTCGTTCACAAGTTACGTAGTACCGGAAAGAGGCACTCTTCAATTGTCATTGCACCTTTACAAAACCTTTTTTTTCATCTCCTCCATTGCTATTCGTTTATAAAGTATAGATCATTTTTAGCATTTTCATTTAAGTGATAACAAGAAGTGACTGATATAAGAATGAGCATACTTTCCTCTACATGAGTGCAAATAATTTTCAATTATATTCTTAAAAGAATAGAAGGTAGGTAGGCCTTGACTTCACGTTGACCGCAGTATCATTAGCAATGGATCCAGAAACATATGCAACAGTAGTGAAATCTTTACAAATACACGCGTGCCTTACATTGGACGTGAACCCAGAAAAGCTCATACCATAAGCTAGTGTGCAATCAACTACATTACGGAGGTAGGATTTGGAGCATGATTTGAATGATAGGGTTTACTGACCTGAAATATTTATAGGGCCGTCCATTTGAAAAATTGTGTCTGAGCCACGCGTAAGTTTACATAGCCTACGGTAGTGCTACTTTTTTTTCGAAGATTTTGGAGGAAATTAATTGATTGGTTCTCGAGATACGATATTAAAACATTATTTTCTTATTTTGTATTATCTAACAAAATTGCCTTTAAAATAGGTTCTGTATACGATGCTTCTAACAGATCTTGTCAGTATGTGCCGGAGTTGTTGGCTCTCGTTTTAGTTCCTTAATTAGTAAATTTCTTTAATCTATTTAGGGAATAATTTAGGGTGTTTCCGTGTTTTGTTTGCGGCAACGTGTCCTGGTCTAGCGTAATTTATAAACATATTTATTGTCACCACTATAATATGACACAAATCATAGTTAGTCAAAACTGAGTTTATTTTTAAAATGGTTTTGCTGCCTCTAACACGTTGGTATTTTTTTCACGTAAAATGTTTATTTGTGTGAAAGCCATCTTAAAATTTGTCTGTTGTGTTAGGTATACATCTCTCCGTGATCACTTATATATATATATATATATATATATATATATATATATATATACANGGTCGCGCGAAACGAACAGTCTAGAGCAAGCCGCGATCTATATAATATACTTCCGCTTGCGTTTCTTCTTCGTTGTTCTCCGGCATATTTTGAATCGTTTAGTCGCTTTTGGGTTTTTCGATAGATTTATCGTCTTTCATCGGAAGATGAAGTAGCTTTTCCTCGATTTTGGGTAAGTGTTTCGTCATGGCTATTTTTGTTTTTACGCTATTGTGGTAACATTTTTCATTCCGAGTTGAGTTTTCGCCGTTTATATTTACCTTTGTGTAGCAGTTCCAATCGGGGACCCCATTTGACCTCAGTTGCCGGCACATTTCTGACATGAGCCAATCTGTCTGCTCGTTTCTCGAGTTGACGTTCTCGCCGTGGCAATCTTGAAGATTTCTCTCGGCTGCATCGTAGATACCTACTGCAGGAAATATTTCTTCTTAATATTTTATTTTATGCTTGGTTATCATGCATGATAAATAGCTGGCTATGTCTATACACTTTTTTACGCATCCCTATTTCAAATAATTAAGCACTTTAATAACTCTCATCTCAAATAATTAATTGGGGAAAAAATACTAATGTTATTGAAATTAAAAACTTTAGTATGATTTCTCAAAATTTCGGAAGTGTGGCCTAGAAGTATATTATTTATAAAATAAGGCGTAATTTCTCTATCACATGTAGCTAACAAGGTTAGAATTAAAAAAAATATCTATCCCGAGATCAAAAAAATATTGCAATACTCATATTTTCTGGCATGATACTCAACATGTGTTTTTCCAATGTTTGATTCAAATCAGTATATTATTATCTGTTGAAGCGATTTCTTTCTTTTCACTTACCAAATATTTTTAAAATACCTTTTTTATTTGAGAATTCCGGTTTCTGTTTATCAAAAGCTAAATATTTATATAATAAGAAAAAGCAATATATGTTCCTAACCGTACTTTCTGATTAAACAAAGTAAACAACAAATATTGTATTTACGGTTGGACTAGAACAGGTCACATACTGTTTCTTCTCTTTGTCACTCTTGTCTACAACACAGGGAATGAGATCCTCAGCTTCTTCTGTGCTTCCTTGTTGCAATGCAGGCGAGCACTATGTTGCTCCCATTCCCTTTTGCTGCGAAGGTGTTACATCAGTGAGATAGCAGCAGCTGGTGGCTCCTCATTGTGTATTTGAGTATTCTCTTGTGCATGTTTGTTGCATTTCCTTGTAGCTGTGACTTGGGTATGTTCGGGGGTAATGGCGAGAGCATGATTTATATTTAAGTAAGGTAAGAGACAGCAAATATATTGTATTTCGTTTAATTTTCTGATGGTTCTGGCACAATAGAGTTTAACATTGTGCCAGGGCTCCTACTTAAGGATGAATGCATGTATAAGTGAACTATTCCAGCTATACAGGCCCAAGAAAAAACCATCGCTTACTTCAGAAGTTCCTTGCGTGTGACTGTAAACAATAATGTTGGTATTAATCTTGATTACCTCTCAGATATTGATGTTGACGCTGAGTATAGTGATTGTAGTACTAAAATAATTTCGATCCAGTAGTTATTTTACAATTTAAATAACGCCACTTGTTCGCATATCCTATAGGTTTAAGAACGTGCTGGTACATCTTAAGAGACGTGCTCAAAATGTGTTTACCAAATTTGCTGAGCAGTAGTCTGAGGCTCAATTTAACTCTTTAGAAGGAATAGTAGGTCAGAAACAATCTCTCTGTGATGCAATTTAAAATTTGGAATTAGTTTCCATCACTGTTGATAATACCAGCAGCGAGGAAGTTCCCACCCCCACTACTACTACTACCTTCGTAATCCACTAATTTACTAGTCTTAGTGTCAGTGCTCAATTCACATCCGTTACAGTCCCATAATACATGCCAATTATCCTAGTTAGTGACGTTCCCATTTTCACATCTGTAATATCCAGGAATTTCACCAACCTTTCTCCATACTGTATATAGCTCACCTTCTCTACATCTCATCATGGTTATTAGTGCATCGATACGTATGTCAGCTTCAGCAACACCCCAGTATTCTAATATATTTGAGAAAATCACCCATCCTCTCGAAAACATGCTGCGTAATTTTCCTGCACCTGATGAGTCGCATGTCTCAAAATGTTTAGAGTTTTGAAGGAAACTGCAATTAAGTAGAACAGTGGCAGAAGCACAAATGTTTACCCTTTCACTCACTGCCTGCTTACTGAACATACCAGTTTAGCAATGTTACAACGTTATTATTTTTTTTCCTACCAGAAGAATGATTATGGTGAGGATTTTGGCACAATGCATTTTATACGGGATCCAGGGGGCATGAGGCGTCGGAGCGCCGGAGTAGTCATACTCTCCCCTGTTGAATGTGGGTAATGTTAACTCCAGTGGCATTTGGCCTTAAAAACACCAAATAATAAAAAAAATTAAATATAAAAAATTTGTTNAATTAAATATAAAAAAATTGTTAACATATTATTTTAAAAATTAATAATATATAATTTTAAAAACATTTCATTTATGGAGGTTTTCCTAGCACCACGTCCAGCAGACGGCTGATCCTCTCCAATAAACAACACAATTATAATATTACTCCTCACAATTCACCACTCCACACTCACCTCACCCTATCCCCATCAACACTCCCTTCATATAATAAATATTTATAAAAAACGCAAAAAATTAAATAAAAAAACTTTTAAAAGTTCAGGAACATATAATTTTACCCCCACACTCCCCGCCCTCCATTAACAACAGATTTATCTCTCACCACCCTTCCCCAATAAAAAATAAAGAAAATTAGCAAAAAATAGAAAAAATTATAAAAATTGAGGAACATACACTGTTACTACACCCTCCCCTCCCGCTTGACTTACAACCTTAACGAAGACCTCCACACCTCACGCCTACACTACCAAACATAACACTCGAGAAAAATCGTAACAAATTGAAAAAAATTCTAAAATTGAGGAACATATAACGTTACCCCACCCTCCCCCTGCACGATACCAACACCCTAGCAACACTACTTTCCCCTCACCTGTCCACTACCCAATTATAAAATGTCTAGAAAAATCGCAAAAATTAAAAAATTAATCCTAAAAATTGAAGAAAAATTACAATAATGAATCCGACTACCACGTTGTATGCCAGTGGTCTTGACCGAATGACATTTAAGACAAAAATGGAGAAACATTGTAAAAAATCGATGAACAAATTACATTACTNATGGAGAAACATTGTAAAAAATCGATGAACAAATTACATTACTGACTGCGACACATGTTGAATATTGGCAACCTTAATATTGACCCCAATTGTCCTTCACCTTGTGCCCATAACCTTGNCGACTGCGACACATGTTGAATATTGGCAACCTTAATATTGACCCCAATTGTCCTTCACCTTGTGCCCATAACCTTGAATGACCTTCAACCCAAAAAATACAAATCTCCCCCAAAAATTAAAAAAATTTGTTAAAAAAACTTTCAAAAAATAAAAATTATAAAGTAAGAAATTCTTGTAAATAACAATTAAAAAACTTTAGGCAGGAGGTCCCAGACTAGATAGCAGGTGGAGCGATCAGCGACGAAGTACCCCTACACGAAACCAGCAGACGACTAGCACTCCCACCACCAACCCCCTACAATTTTTATTTGCTGATTACTCGTATTTGCAGATAACTAATATAACCGAAGGTACGCCACATCACAGTTCTTTGTTTGATGCGAGACGTGACAGATCACACTCTCTTCCTTAACGTTTTCAGCATTCAGTCTGGTAAGTTATTTTTTTATGTTCATCTCTTCCATAAAATTCTGCAGGGTAGTGATCACACACAAATTTCCCCACCCTAGTAAAAACTCTGCCTAAAAAATTCGAATACCAGTTCGAACAAGGTTGCAATTGGAGTGCAGGTATAACAATGACGTGTTAGTTTAATAGCATTCTTACNGTAGTGATCACACACAAATTTCCCCACCCTAGTAAAAACTCTGCCTAAAAAATTCGAATACCAGTTCGAACAAGGTTGCAATTGGAGTGCAGGTATAACAATGACGTGTTAGTTTAATAGCATTCTTACTACCAACATCCCGATTTAATATTTGGTGGTACCAACGTTGACTCCAGCAGGACTACCTATATTGTTTCAATGCTACCCACAAACTGTTCTGGTAAAACCCCTGAGACTTGGAATGTGTGATGGCAGTAAGGGTGATAAAAAGTATTGTCTGGACTGTAAAGTTGCTTGGTACACGTGAGTAATGGCAAATTGTATGGATGGTGTGTTGGGTGGTATTGTTGATTGCTAATGACTGAGTTTTTTTGGGTTATAGGATAGAGTAGGTTGGTTTGCTTGGTATCAGTCGAAAATGGCAGTTTGTCGGATGGTAGGAATCTTTATGTAATGCGTTGGCCTGGACTGTAAATATGCTTGTTACACTTCAGTTATGGCAAGTGGAACATTGAATGATATGGTACATGTGTGTGGGCATATACACAGCTGAGTTCCAGTTAGGAAGCTTAGTTTGAGAGTGGCAGTCGTGAAAGATCTCAGACCGTGAAAGCAATTGGAATAAGTAATTGAAACAATGGTCGCTGGTCGAGCAACAGTAGCATTGTCTGAGGTTGATCCAGCGCCATTGAGTTCTTCAGATGGGGCACCTGCAGCACCACCACCAACGACTTCTTCAGGCATGACGTCGCCCACACCATCGGCTTCTTCGGGTGGGACACATACAGCCGTGCTGCCACCGACGACTTCATCAAGGCTCCATTGCTGTTACTGTGACAAGATATTTGCCTACAGTCATAGTGCAAGGAAACATGAAAGAACTACTTGTGTGAAGGGGCCTTTCTGTGTTATGTAGCGATGTGCCAAGTTCAAGTGTATGTTCAAAAGTGGCGATAACCTGAAGATACATAAGAATAACTGTAAAGGTAGAGTTCCTGCAGCTAAGAAACAGCCTTTACTAGCTGTTGGTGATACCACATCGAATGGTTCCACCTGACACAATCAGTATTCCATGTTACTTAAAAATATTATGTGATTGGGAATGATTTTGTTGGTACGAAAGACACATGTAGATACCTTGACCACATTAAGCAAAGAACAATCGATCAACTAACAGAAGAAGTTTAAGAAGGCCCCATAAAATATAATGTTTTGCTGGAGTGCACCTACGAAAAGCCTCATGATTTGAATGGATGAAGCCATCAGTCGGCGAGAGTTTCAGACAGAGAATGAAGCATTTTATAATCTTGATAGCATTTCAGAGGCTGTAGATGCTTTGGAAAGAAAACTTTGTCGTGAAGAATAATAATATCTAGGCAAGAGTTCTGGTTGGACGCTTGCTAGCGTAGACAGCCTTGAGCTGCGTATGAGCATATTATATTCATTATGTAAAAAGTGATCATGCTTGTGGAAAGACACTCGTGAAAGGTATGAAAAATGTAAGGATTCTGATTTTTGTTTCTAGTCTGAATTATAGCATATATATATATATTCAATGAATAAACAAAAGTGTTTTATTTCTCGTTGGTGCTATACACTGTCCTAGCATTCCTACTTCCCTGTTATGTTGCTGTGTGAGCCTACCACTAGATGTGCACAATGAATGATATGGTAACAAATGTATATGTTGAAGTGCACAAAATATGAGAGTGGATAAATATTGTAATATATCCTCAGCAGGTTGAACGCAACAGACTTAGAAGTATGCTACTGTAGTGGTAGAAATTTTCCCCTGAGACTTGTAGGGAGGAATAGGGTCGAACCCGGCCTGACCAGACCTGCTTCAGTGCAGTACGAGGTGAAAGGTCCTAAACAATTTCTACACGACTGGCTCTGCTATAATACATTACACTTATTTTTTTAGTAGACACAAATGAAAAACTAAANAAACAATTTCTACACGACTGGCTCTGCTATAATACATTACACTTATTTTTTTAGTAGACACAAATGAAAAACTAAAAGGAAGATTTTGATAGTTAAAAGACAAGGCCATATGGTACAATTTCAGATGGTGGAAATTGATGTAATCCAAGATGTTTGGAGGAGTGTAGACAACAGCATGGAGCGCATGCTACAAACCCGAGAAGGAATAAAGGGTCATGATGAAATGGGGATGTTAGAAGGCAAAACAAGATGGCGGACATCAATGTGGGATGAAAGAGCATAATAAAATTAAATTAAATATGTTGGACATCAAGGTGGAATGACAGAGCATAATAAAATAAAATTCAAGATGGTGGACATCAAGGTCGAATGATAAAGCTTAATTGTCATACCTCGAAAATTCTAGATATTAATAGATTGTGATGTCATAGGGGGTGACATAATACAAAATCGTGGTGAATATCCCTATAGAGAAGCCTCCCGAATTTGATGAAAAGGGACTTTGGAGATTTATTTTGAACATGTTAGGTTTCTACATTTTTTAAGGGTAAAAACAGGAAAAGTTTGAGGGTAGAAGAATATTTTTAACCCTTCATCACTCTTAACAGAGATCCAAGAGTTACAAGTTTCGACCTTATATACAAATGTCTCCACACCGCCGGATAAACACATTTATCCAACGTTTTTCAATTTCTTTGGTGAGATATTGAAACTTGTAGTAGTGGTACCTTTTGGTATCGAAATCTTCTACCAGGAGCGCTACTATCGCTCCAATATATTTTTAGTTCAGAGTTCGTCTACTAAGAGCACTGCACAAATACAGACTGTATTATTTTTAAGACCTTTAGAGAATAACCTGGAATCGAACCCGAACCTCATCGACCTCATGGTTCTAACATTTCATATCGATACAGAGCCTTTAACCATTCGGCTAGCATAATGCCTGGGAATAAAGATTTTTAATTTGTTTATTCAAATTCGCATATTATCTTTGTATCTCATTATATACAATCTCTAAATAGTATAAAACAAAGTCGCTTATCCGCGTCTGTCTGTGTATTCGCTTGGTACTTCTGAACTACTTAATGGATTTTAATGAGGTTTTCAACATAATTTAGAGAATTTCTTGTAAAAGGTTTTGGTGTTTAATTAATTTATATTTAATGTAAGTATTGTAGACAAATGTCGAACAGTTTGTAATCAAGTCGTAAGAAACCACTTTTAGGGCGCTTACGTGGCTTGCGCTGACTAAACCATAAGAGATACATCAAATTAATGTAAAACAGAATTGTATCTCTCAAAAAGGTCTAGAGAAAAGTCAGCTATAGCATATGTTTATCCTTTAAGGATGACCCACAGTAACCATTTTTGTCTTTCAAAGTAAAAACTAAATTGTTACCGGGAGAAGCCGGGCCGATTCGCTAGTGCCAAATCAAGGGCAAAGAGAAATGGCCGATTTAGAAGGAAAATGGGGAATTTTCCGGTCGGCTTCGGCTTCGATGCCTGACGCCTCTATCATTATATCTTATTTCCTTCTGCTTTCCTTTTTATAGATTTAACAAAAGAAAACGATTTACGTAACAAGATGCATCTAAGAAAAAGTAATTTTGAGATTAGGCCTGTTCCTAACCGTACTTTATCATTAAACTAAACAAACCACGTATATATTTTTTATTTAAAGGTTGGACTAGAACACGCCACATATAGCCTACTCTTAGTTCTCTTTGCCATCTCTTGTCACAATTCCAGCTTCCTCTATGTGCCCCCTTTTTTCAATGTAGACGGAACAATAAATGTTACTCCCAGTCCCTTTTTATGCGAAGGTGGTACAAACAAACAAGTTTTGGTTGAATATGGTTAAATTGTTAAATAGTTATGACAAAACTATTTAAATTATTGATGTGACCACCATTTTGAAAATTGGTGTATGACTTCAATTTAATCATGCATGTTTACATGGCCTTCTGTACCACTACTGGTGTGTAAAATTGGGTGGAAATTATTTGAATGGTTTAAGAAATATGGCAAAATGTTCCATTTTCTCACCTGGCACTATTACAAAAAGTCCTGTAAAAGAGGATCTCTGTACACGTAACTGATGCTTGTAATGATTACTATTAGTGCACAAAATTGGTTAATAGATGCAAATTAATTATAGTAATCCGATTTAAAAAACAAAGCCTGCCGCACTTTAAAAATGAAAGTTTACATTCTCTTCTGTGGAATACTTGCTTTAATAGTAGAGTGGAAAACGGGCGATTGNGCACTTTAAAAATGAAAGTTTACATTCTCTTCTGTGGAATACTTGCTTTAATAGTAGAGTGGAAAACGGGCGATTGTTTCTCGAGATATTGCAGTAATCTTTCATTTCTTTCATGTGACGCTCTTCATTAATGGAGGACAATACGGTTTTTTATTAGCACATTGGATGATTGTCACATATATTGTCAGTATACAAAGTTATGTAATGATCGGTAATATTTTTTCCATAGATATATCATACTAAGCTAAAATGTTTATATAGCCGCCATTCGAAAATAAGTGTCTGGCCAACATGAAAAAAATTTAGTTTATATGACCCACTACAGTACAATTTCTTCGCCAGATTTGTTAGGAATATGTTGATTGTTTTTGAAATATGACATAAAGCTTTATTACTTCATGTGACGCTATCTTACAAAAACACGGAGAAATGAGGCTCTGTATATATACATTTTATGATTATATTAGATACTACCAACATACAAAGTTATGTTGAAATCTGTTCAGTAGTTTCGNAAACAATTTCTACACGACTGGCTCTGCTATAATACATTACACTTATTTTTTTAGTAGACACAAATGAAAAACTAAATGGAAGATTTTGATAGTTAAAAGACAAGGCCATATGGTACAATTTCAGATGGTGGAAATTGATGTAATCCAAGATGTTTGGAGGAGTGTAGACAACAGCATGGAGCGCATGCTACAAACCCGAGAAGGATTAAAGGATCATGATGAAATGGGGATGTTTAGAAGGCAAAACAAGATGGCGGACATCAATGTGGGATGAAAGAGCATAATAAAATTAAATTAAATATGGTGGACATCAAGGTGGAATGACAGAGCATAATAAAATAAAATTCAAGATGGTGGACATCAAGGTCGAATGATAAAGCTTAATTGTCATACCTCGAAAATTCTAGATATTAATAGATTGTGATGTCATAGGGGGTGACATAATACAAAATCGTGGTGAATATCCCTATAGAGAAGCCTCCCGAATTTGATGAAAAGGGACTTTGGAGATTTATTTTGAACATGTTAGGTTTCAAATTTTTTAAGGGTAAAAACAGGAAAAGTTTGAGGGTAGAAGAATATTTTTAACCCTTCATCACTCTTAACAGAGANAATTTTTTAAGGGTAAAAACAGGAAAAGTTTGAGGGTAGAAGAATATTTTTAACCCTTCATCACTCTTAACAGAGATCCAAGAGTTACAAGTTTCGACCTTATATACAAATGTCTCCACACCGCCGGATAAACACATTTATCCAACGTTTTTCAATTTCTTTGGTGAGATATTGAAACTTGTAGTAGTGGTACCTTTTGGTATCGAAATCNCATTTATCCAACGTTTTTCAATTTCTTTGGTGAGATATTGAAACTTGTAGTAGTGGTACCTTTTGGTATCGAAATCGAGCGCTACTATCGCTCCAATATATTTTTAGTTCAGAGTTCGTCTACTAAGAGCACTGCACAAATACAGACTGTATTATTTTTAAGTCCTTTAGAGAATAACCTGGAATCGAACCCGAACCTCATCGACCTCATGGTTCTAACATTTCATATCGATACAGAGCCTTTAACCATTCGGCTAGCATAATGCCTGGGAATAAAGATTTTTAATTTGTTTATTCAAATTCGCATATTATCTTTGTATCTCATAATATACAATCTCTAAATAGTATAAAACAAAGTCGCTTATCCGCGTCTTTCTGTGTATTCGCTTGGTACTTCTGAACTACTTAATGGATTTTAATGAGGTTTTCAACATAATTTAGAGAATTTCTTGTAAAAGGTTTTGGTGTTTAATTAATTTATATTTAATGTAAGTATTGTAGACAAATGTCGAACCGTGTGTAATCAAGTCGTAAGAAACCACTTTTAGGGCGCTTACGTGGCTTGCGCTGACTAAACCATAAGAGATACATCAAATTAATGTAAAACAGAATTGTATCTCTCAAAAAGGTCTAGAGAAAAGTCAGCTATAGCATATGTTTATCCTTTAAGGATGACCCACAGTAACCATTTTTGTCTTTCAAAGTAAAAACTAAATTGTTACCGGGAGAAGCCGGGCCGATTCGCTAGTGCCAAATCAAGGGCAAAGAGAAATGGCCGATTTAGAAGGAAAATGGGGAATTTTCCGGTCGGCTTCGGCTTCGATGCCTGACGCCTCTATCATTATATCTTATTTCCTTCTGCTTTCCTTTTTATAGATTTAACAAAAGAAAACGATTTACGTAACAAGATGCATCTAAGAAAAAGTAATTTTGAGATTAGGCCTGTTCCTAACCGTACTTTATCATTAAACTAAACAAACCACGTATATAATTTTTATTTAAAGGTTGGACTAGAACACGCCACATATAACCTACTCTTAGTTCTCTTTGCCATCTCTTGTCACAATTCCAGCTTCCTCTATGTGCCCCCTTTTTTCAATGCAGACGGAACAATAAATGTTACTCCCAGTCCCTTTTTATGCGAAGGTGGTACAAACAAACAAGTTTTGGTTGAATATGGTTAAATTGTTAAATAGTTATGACAAAACTATTTAAATTATTGATGTGACCACCATTTTGAAAATTGGTGTATGACTTCAATTTAATCATGCATGTTTACATGGCCTTCTGTACCACTACTGGTGTGTAAAATTGGGTGGAAATTATTTGAATGGTTTAAGAAATATGGCAAAATGTTCCATTTTCTCACCTGGCAATATTACAAAAAGTCCTGTAAAAGAGGATCTCTGTACACGTAACTGATGCTTGTAATGATTACTATTAGTGCACAAAATTGGTTAATAGATGCAAATTAATTATAGTAATCCGATTTAAAAAACAAAGCCTGCCGCACTTTAAAAATGAAAGTTTACATTCTCTTCTGTGGAATACTTGCTTTAATAGTAGAGTGGAAAACGGGCGATTGTTTCTCGAGATATTGCAGTACTCTTTCATTTCTTTCATGTGACGCTCTTCATTAATGGAGGACAATACGGTTTTTTATTAGCACATTGGATGATTGTCACATATATTGTCAGTATACAAAGTTATGTAATGATCGGTAATATTTTTTCCATAGATATATCATACTAAGCTAAAATGTTTATATAGCCGCCATTCGAAAATAAGTGTCTGGCCAACATGAAAAAAATTTAGTTTATATGACCCACTACAGTACAATTTCTTCGCCAGATTTGTTAGGAATATGTTGATTGTTTTTGAAATATGACATAAAGCTTTATTACTTCATGTGACGCTATCTTACAAAAACACGGAGAAATGAGGCTCTGTATATATACATTTTATGATTATATTAGATACTACCAACATACAAAGTTATGTTGAAATCTGTTCAGTAGTTTCGCAGACATAGCATATCAAGGGAAAATGTTTATATGGTGACTATTTTTATAATAATTGTCTGACGTACTCAGAACATATAATTTTACATGGCCTGCTGTAGTGCTATTTATTTGCCAATTTTGGTAGAAATCTGCTGATTTTTTTGAAAGCTATGACATAATTTTTCTTCATATAATGCTATGTTACTAAATGGCGGACGAAAGAGACTTTGTGTACACACATTTGATTGTTGTAATATATACTGCCAGCATACAAAGTTATTTTGGAATTGATTTCCTGGTTTCCACGATAGAGCATATTAAGCAAAAATTGCTATATAATCGCAGTTTTCAAAATAAATGTCGGTCACACTTAAAACATGCCAGCTTACATCACCTGCCGCAGTTCTACTTGTTTGACAAACTTGGTAGGAATCGGTCAATTGTTTACCGTGATATAACATAAAAACTCTTGATGCTAAACCACTCGTCAGGGTGCCAATTTAACTGATGTGGGCTTATCTAGGCCCCACATTGGGGAAGCTAATTCAACTTGACGCTATTCCCCACCTGTGGCACACAAGNGGATGTGGGCTTATCTAGGCCCCACATTGGGGAAGCTAATTCAACTTGACGCTATTCCCCACCTGTGGCACACAAGAGTGGTTCATAGGGTCGGAGTTAATTCCTCCAGGCATATACTATACGGTGCCTAGAGTGCCTAGAAGGTTGAGGGTATTTCAATAAGGTAGTCTTTTGATGTTTCACTTAACTGGATAATTATATTGTCTCGAGTTTGAACAAAAACAACATAGAGCAACACTTCCGAGGTGTGGTAGTCTAATTTGGCTACTCGTATTAACTGGGGCGACTTCGTGGTGGAGGGGGGCNATTCACTTCTAATTATCCTTACAATAGTTTCTATGATAGCACATTTTTCATAATAAAGATTCGTAATACCTCTGTTCTGGAACTTAAGCAAAATATAACTCACATTTTGATGGAGAATAACAATATTTGAAGTCCCGCACTTTTTCCTCAAAACTATGAAATAATTTGAAATGTATGAAGAACATATTAAAACAATAAGAAAATTACAGGTCATAAGGAAACCAATTTTACACGCAGACTTAGAAGGCTATTCAGAAAAGTTTATGATGACAATAATCTCTGAGAATTTTCATGGTGTTGTGTTGTTTTCGAAAAATCGGGTGGCTTTTCTTTTCAGACAATTGATTTGTAACACAGGGACTACATGTTGCAAATGATTCGTCCAAGAGCTTATCTTTTACCATTATAGTTAAGTCTTGAGTTCCACTCATCATAATTTTGCATCCAAACGAGAAATTGATATTCTGCACAAACTGGGAATCTGCTGCTCTTTTCAAGAAGTTATGAATTCTGAAAGAAACGCTGCAGCGGCTAACAGCGATGTTTCAAACTTGAAGCAACATTCAGACCCCTTCCTTCTCTTAAAGCTGAGGATCCAACCAGAAATCTCGATTTGCTGTTAAAGATGGGATGGTTTTTGGGGCCTCAAACGGCAAATTAGTCAGGAATGATGAAAAGTTGCACAATGGTTCACTTGTGGAAAAATCAAGTGTTACATTTCTCCCTACTATAGACATGCACCCTGGATAGAAGACTTGCATATATTCAGCACTTCATTTTATCGTAGATCAAGCTTCAAAGATGAAAACTGTGCCTGTACTAATTTTTGACCAATAATTGTGGTAAAGTCATATATATTACACTGACAGAGTCAGAAAGTAGCCCATTGTGCAATTTTGAGCTCAGACCTGGTCCATTAAATATATTAATGAGTTTCCTTGGATAAATTGGAGACTGTATGCAGTCGAGTGGCTTGGATGAGGTTTTTTTTAAGGAGGTCTATGCTACCAACGCCGTTTTCCGCAGAATGGACGGAAGTCACATTGCAAGAGCTATTCGAGCCTTTTTTAGATGATGCATCTCTAAATCGCACGTTGATCCAAGCAGCTGTCACTTTCTGTTCATGAGGATTCACTTTTTGTAGATCCTTTAATGACAGACGTAGCTAATGTTTTTGAAGCTGCAATTAACAAACACACTACTACTGAGGAAATAAGTGTTTTGGACATGTGGGATGAAGTTATAGAAAAATTAGCTTTAAGAGAAACAATATTCGAGTTTTATTCCGAGAAGTCAGAAGAGACTGAATGTGATACATTTGTAGCTCAAAATGAGAATACCACTGGGATGANGAGTTTTATTCCGAGAAGTCAGAAGAGACTGAATGTGATACATTTGTAGCTCAAAATGAGAATACCACTGGGATGAGGTATGTAGTCGATCGGGGATATCTACTTCATGAGTTAACTTCACCTCGTTCTGCAGCATACAACGACATTGTTCAGATGGATGAAAGCCTCATTTTGAAGCGTTATGGATTAGCAAAATTTGTATTTGATCGATATGGGAGAACCTAAAGTAGAAACGACACAGCATATCAGCGATGAATAAGAGGAAATGCATCACCTGTAGATGAATTCATTGGATATATTGAAATATCACTCCGCAAAGACGTATTTCTTCTGAACGAGCATAACAAAAGGAATATTTTAAGGCTATTGGAAATAGATTTACGNGAGTTTTATTCCGAGAAGTCAGAAGAGACTGAATGTGATACATTTGTAGCTCAAAATGAGAATACCACTGGGATGAAGTATGTAGTCGATCGGGGATATCTACTTCATGAGTTAACTTCACCCCGTTCTGCAGCATACAACGACATTGTTCAGATGGATGAATGCCTCATTTTGAAGCGTTATGGATTAGCAAAATTTGTATTTGATCGATATGGGAGAACCTAAAGTAGAAACGACACAGCATATCAGCGATGAATAAGAGGAAATGCATCACCTGTAGATGAATTCATTGGATATATTCAAATATTACTCCGCAAAGACGTATTTCTTCTGAACGAGCATAACAAAAGGAATATTTTAAGGCTATTGGAAATAGATTTACGCGAAGCAGGGTGTAATGTTATTGAAGCACCAAGTGATGCAGATATTAACATTGTTCAAGAAGCTCTAAAAAGTGCAGAATGAATATTGAAATACAGTAACATAATCAGACACAGGCTTAATAGTTCTCTTGCTTCATTATTGCAACCCTCAGTCGCATAACTATTTGTGGTTGAAAAATGAACAGAGGCAGAAGAGAATATATCAAATTAAGGATATCAAGTTGAAACTTGGAGGATAGTTGTATAGTTGTGGTGCATCAGACTGCAGTTGTAGAAGACATCGTATCTCATGTTCTTCAGCTTTAGGAAACTGCCATGAATTAACTTGTAAAAATCGGAGAGAATTGCCTCCGGAGGACTGCGAAGACTGCAGCAAAGACTTTTAAGGTAGGGTGTGCCTACATATCCACATTATTGATTGTTATGTAATGGCGAAATAATAAATTTTGTAATAATCAATTTTTGAACATTTTTGGCCTGGAAAAATTTCAATACAACCAAAAACTACTATAGGTGGATTTTTTTTTAAATTTTATATGTAATTGGAAGATTTGTGAACATAGGCTAAATATCCCGATTTTTTTCCCTTCAAAATATGCGTGGTTTTCGATTTGTGTAGCATTTTTTCCGAGGAAAAATATTACAAATGGATTTTTATATATTTCAAAAATATCATACTACATAATGAGTACTTTAATTTTTGCTCGAATAATTTTGTTGGATCACTTTCCAATTATGAAGTCTTTTTAAAGATTCTTCGAGACAAATCCTGGAAAAACTAATATGCGTTTAAAATGTATTTTAGTGAATTTTGTATATACAGTGGGAAACATTGTGTACTATAACATTTGCCCTGATATTTTTTGTATAATGCGTCATCTGATATCTTATTAAAATTTTAAATATATTTTAGCGATTAATTTTGGAAAATAAAATAGATATGGGTGGATTTTTGTGAATTTAAATACATTGCAAAAAATGCAGTGTTCTTTAATTTTTGTCTAAGCACTTTTGGTCGTAAAATGCACCGTATTCGACTTACCAATTTTCTGCTATCGTTTTCGGAACAAATCCCGGTAAAACAGTAAGAAACGTTAGGTGGATGTTGGTGGATTTTGGATATCATATGAGATATTTTGTGTTCTTTTATTTTTATCTGTTTACTTTTGGTCGTAAAATACACTATTTTCAACTTATCAATTGTTTTGTCGTTTATCCGGGACAAATCCCAGAAAAAATAGTGACAAATGTTACGTGGATTTCGGTAGATTTTTAATATGTTAATCTACGACCTTTTCTGCGAATTTTGTGTAATGAAAAATTTTCTTGGAATTTGTCCGTGTTATTTTTATAACTTTCACTAGGATCTTTCTTCTTGACAACATTATAATATATCGGTTTCGAAAATATTAACAAATAAAAAATAGCACTAAAATAAACCGTTGAAGCACATGCACAATGATTATATTCTAACTTCTGTAACTGAATGAAGGCGCTGTCTCTATATTTCAGCAGTTATCCGTGGAGAGAAGTGCTATGGGCACATGACACCTTCATCAACTTTTGAAATCCACTGTTTTATGACATAATTCCTTCACCTAGTGGTGATTTGGATATTTATGAAGTTAAAGGTAGGATGACTTCGCCATTTATAGAATGCTTTATAACACCCTCATCTATGGACAAAATTTTTTTTTCGGTAATCCACTTACCCTTAAATTGTTTTGCATTTTACTAGAAAACCATTTAATTTCATAGATTGTTCTAATACAAAACCTGCTACTGTAAAAGGTAAAACAAACATAAAAGTAAATGTTTATTTCAATAAAACTGTTAAAGTTGAAAAAAATCTCAAACGAATATAACATATATAAATATATGTTATATTCGTTTGAGATATTCGGATATTAATTTTTTATTTTGTAAATTTTAAATTTATAGTTATATTTGTTATTTAATTCATATTATTTGTACAAGTTTACATTTCCTCATAGGGACTATGTGATATAATCCTATAGATGAAATTCTGTAATCGGGTATCAGTGCCAATAGTATTTAAAATTAATTATATTGCACGCCGGCGTATGTATGAGGAATTTTCACTGATTCATTAGTATTAGCATAATTTCAGTACAGTGCCAGTATTTATTTGTACATTTCACATGCTTTAAATAGAAGTTGTATAAATATGTTTTAAATAAACAACAAGCAAATTTATGATTTTACGCGAAAATAAATGCTGAAACAGTATCAGTTTTCATGCAGATAGTTAAATGGAATGCTTGCGAAATGTTATTATTTTACATTAATATACTGAGATATTATTTTTGTCTAATTTCCCACAATTGCATTTTTAGTCGTCTTTGGGGGTGGTCTGGTACAGTTACCTCATTTTATATCTATTATTGTGAGTGAGAAAACTAACCTAAACGCGCAATCGATGACATGCTGNCGGTACAGTTACCTCATTTTATATCTATTATTGTGAGTGAGAAAACTAACCTAAACGCGCAATCGATGACATGCTGGTAGCTTATTTGAAACTCTAACCCAAATCCTTGCGATTCGAGGGCAAAATCTTAGCTAGCTCGACTACGGAGTTCCCCAGGCAGCTCCGAAGGGAAAGAAATGAGGATATTGTGAAAGTGAATGGGATATGATGAAAATTACTGTGAGAGGGAGGGAGAGAGACAGAAAGNAAAGAAATGAGGATATTGTGAAAGTGAATGGGATATGATGAAAATTACTGTGAGAGGGAGGGAGAGAGACAGAAAGGGAGAGTGAGAGGCCGTGCGACAGTCAACTTATAGAGTAGGGAAAGGACCAAGGCTAGCCGTTCAGACGTTTGATGTTACTTATTGGTTGTCAAACTGAAAATTTTGCACTTCCAGTGTTTCCGGTGTTTGTGATNGATATTTATGAAGTTAAAGGTAGGATGACTTCGCCATTTATAGAATGCTTTATAACACCCTCATCTATGGACAAAAATTTTTTTTCGGTAATCCACTTACCCTTAAATTGTTTTGCATTTTACTAGAAAACCATTTTATTTCATAGATTGTTCTAATACAAAACCTGCTACTGTAAAAGGTAAAACAAACATAAAAGTAAATGTTTATTTTAATAAAACTGTTAAAGTTGAAAAAAATCTCAAACGAATATAACATATATTTATTTAAAAGTACGAATTTCTATTCGGATATTAATTTTTTATTTTGTAAATTTTAAATTTATAGTTATATTTGTTATTTAATTCATATTATTTGTACAAGTTTACATTTCCTCATAGGGACTATGTGATATAATCCTATAGATGAAATTCTGTAATCGGGTATCAGTGTCAATAGTATTTAAAATGAATTATATTGCACGCCGGCGTATGTATGAGGAATTTTCACTTATTCATTAGTATTAGCATAATTTCAGTACAGTGCCAGTATTTATTTGTACATTTCACATGCTTTAAATAGAAGTTGTATAAATATGTTTTAAATAAACAACAAGAAAATTTATGATTTTACGCGAAAATAAATGCTGAAACAGTATCAGTTTTCATGCAGATAGTTAAATGGAATGCTTGCGAAATGTTATTATTTTACATTAATATACTGAGATATTATTTTTGTCTAATTTCCCACAATTGCATGTTTAGTCGTCTTTGGGGGTGGTCCGGTACAGTTACCTCATTTTATATCTATTATTGTGAGTGAGAAAACTAACCTAAACGCGCAATCGATGACATGCTGGTAGCTTATTTGAAACTCTAACCCAAATCCTTGCGATTCGAGGGCAAAATCTTAGCTAGCTCGACTACGGAGTTCCCCAGGCAGCTCCGAAGGGAAAGAAATGAGGATATTGTGAAAGTGAATGGGATATGATGAAAATTACTGTGAGAGGGAGGGAGAGAGACAGAAAGAGAGAGTGAGAGGCCGTGCGACAGTCAACTTATAGAGTAGGGAAAGGACCAAGGCTAGCTGTTCAGACGTTTGATGTTACTTATTGGTTGTCAAACTGAAAATTTTGCACTTCCAGTGTTTCCGGTGTTTGTGATGCCATCCCGTTATTGAAGTTGATGCATGGTGATCACCAGGAAAGGTAGAGTAGAGGAGGAGTGTTTGGAATAAATGGGGAATCTGTTCAACTTCAGACCTGCTAGTATATTTACTGTTATTTCCAAGCACGTCTGTTCTAATGAGTCTGTAATTAGGCGATATAATGCTGTTTTTTGTAATTAATGGTGTGATTTTCTCTCACAGAAATTTCCATAGCTTCTGAATGGCTTCTTACGTGGTAAATATAGCAATTATCACAATAATAAATCTGGATTTTAATATTGCTGTGGACTCTAGTTAGTATAATAATTAATATCAAAATAGGCATATGATGATGAAAGGAATTCTTTGTTAGCTGTGTGGTCAATGTTTGGCGCAAATAGCACCTACTGCGTTAGAGGTTGTGTTTTTCTGAATATGATATAGAACAAGCCCCTATGCACGTTTCCCGCTGACAGACCAAGTAACATTCACCACGGCTTCACGAAGGAAATGTACAGTGATAGCGAAATTTAGCGATCACCAAATAAAGGCTTATCCAAGCAGTTAATTTTTTATTTAGTTTGCTGAACGACAATTGGCTGATTTATCATTAATGCGTCAGTGGTGGTAGTTTAACGTGGCTCTTGCCCTGTGTGCGTGGTTTTTTTTTTATCATTTATGTAGACGTGCGCTGGGCCCACCATGTCGAATATTGACACGGTCGACCGTTGCACCCTGGACGTTTGCACGCGCGTTGAATATTTAAATGGCGTGGGATTGAACGGGAATGATTTAAATTTTGATTGCGGTTGTTGCCGATGTTGCCCTGGGTTCAAGAGGGCGACAGAGAGCGGGTGGATTTGGGGGCAGGATGGTTGAGGGCAGTACTTGTTTGTGGCGGGGCCACCATCCTCCCCCTCCCAAACCCTCCCTGGTCATCGTACAGGTGGGGAGGAAAAGCTTCACCACCAGCCCCGTACCAACATCATTATTTTAAACATTTCCCTTCCAGATTTTTTACTCCTCACCCACCCTCTAACCCACTCCCTCCATCAAACTGAAACACAAACTCTACGCTATGGTAAACAATTTTTTTTTCCAACGGACATCTTATTTGAGTTGAATTTGGTAGTGTACGGGTCCTGAATCGAAAACTGCCCGAAAATTCCGCAAACCGCTCGGCCGTCTGAACCCGCGCGAGTTTAAAATGCGGTTTCGTACAGCCGTGCTTGCGGCCGAAAATGCTTTCAAGGACGGTAAATCATAATGGAATCAATAACTGCGCCTTGTTTGGCCGGCTCACATTAAAGCATCTCTGAATAAATAAATACTAACATCCCAAAATAATAGCGGCGGGATTGTAACGTGTTGGAAACCAATTTTTTCCGCGCTCTTTTTGGTTTAACAAGGGAATGTGTGTGCACATACTCCTCCTCTACTTCCTACCCCTACAGCAATCGGATACAACAATTTCGACAGTAATTCTGTCGCTGGACAACACAGATTGCAATAACTGCACTCGTAACTGTTTTACTACCAATGGGAAATTATGAACGTCATTTGCCCAGGCGAAGGTATTAGAATTTACTGGAAGGCGCGTGTTTAATTCCTTGTTGTGGCAGAGAACTAAATATGTTTTATATTAACTACCGTGAGCTCAGATTTTTTTATGAAACGTTATATATTTTTAAATATTAAGTAAATGTTTAACATATTTTTAAAAATATAAAATATTTCTCATTTGATGTTTATGTTGCAAACGTTCTTTGTGTTATAACATATCAGCTTACCTCAAACACTAGCTTGAGGAAGGAAATGTATGTCGCATTCACTTACAGTAAGCGTGACGTACCATGCGTGAAACAACGGAGACCGTATGTTTTGTTTAATGCCTCTAAATAATAACAAAATATTTTATGCATTGATAAAATGAAGCAAAATAAAAACAAAAACAAGACGACCGATGCACGACATAAAAAAATGAACAAGGCACACGAATTGGCAGAATGTAACGCAAATGATCTCGGCTGTTACAAGAAACGCCATAAATTTGGTCATCGAAATAACTGTGGTTATCGAGAAACACGAAGTCTGCTTGATTCGGGATGTTTGTTTACATGGACAATCTCACCTGAGAGAAATTTTATTTCATTGGCACCGAGGAACCATTTGTCATAGTACTTGTATACACCATATTGTCTATTTTCTGTTTATATGCAGGATAAGTAAATACACCTTTTCGGGATACACTAATGGGATATTTTATACATTGTTATGCCCAGGAATAAGATATTCACGTTTAGGCCATTGTTTCTTACTTCCTATCTCTTCTGTCCCATTCGGACAAAAAACAGCAGAATTTTGTGTATCCAATTTGCAAACATAACAATAAAGCTATGACCTTCAAATCACCACATATATTCCAGTTACTTTTATTATAGTTAATTTTTTCTAACAACAATTTCATATTTTCATATGTCTCTTTCATATCACTGGCATGCGTGACAGGTATTGATGGTAATTCATTCCTATTATGCAGTAGTACAGCCATCAAACTAACTTTCGATGATCCTATGAACAATCGCTACTCATCTGGCTGGTGTTGATGTCCAAGAACTTCCATTAATGAACAAAAATTATTACAAAAACTACATGGCCTTCTTTAGAGAAGTATTAACTGAAATCACTATAATGACTACGATAAATGCATATCCGTGTATCTTTTTGGAGTAGATTCCAACCTTTGAGCCTGGAACTTAAAAACTCAGCCGACTGTTTAGACAAATTTAAATCCCGTATAAGATCATTAAGATCTTCTTGAGTTAAAAGGTGAGGTTCTGATGAACTACTTGCTTCAAATGTAGGGTCACTTATCTCCTTTCTTTCGTCTTCAGTATGAGCTGAGTCGGAGTTATCACTTAAGGTCATGAAATCTGGACACTTTGGTACAGGATACTCTTCACTATGTGGCACAGGTCTCATTGCAGAAGCCAAATTGTAATACTTAAGTGCATATTTTGTTTTGGAATTAATTCCTTTAATGTTGGTTAAGCAGAAATAACAGTCAGTTAAATGGTCCTTCTGTTCCCTCCATATCATACGGGCTGAAAACGGCATATGATGAGTAG
This sequence comes from Clitarchus hookeri, assembly GCA_002778355.1. Classification (NCBI taxonomy): domain Eukaryota; kingdom Metazoa; phylum Arthropoda; class Insecta; order Phasmatodea; family Phasmatidae; genus Clitarchus; species Clitarchus hookeri. Next base: position 98,158 of record NQII01005723.1, on the reverse strand, counting down.
CATTCTTCCATCCAGTGAGAAGCCTAACACATGATACACAGCATACATTTGGGGCCCAGTCTTGATCGAAATCACCAGCTTTACACCCAAAAGAAAGCGCATTTTTAACAAGTGGTGTGAAATTTTGCCTCTGAGACTTGAAGGTCAGTTCACAACACATGTAGCAGAAATTGTTTGGTTGATTTAAACACTTTCTTGGCATATTGAAACGTTTATAAAACTCATAAAACTTACAAATAAAAACAATATACAGCAGAAAACCACTACACGTGTTGCCAGGCTCACTACAATTTCAATACTGGCTACTGGCCATCTGCTTACTAAAACAATGCAATATTTGACAGGCAGTCGAGACGCGTGGGAAAAGGCAGAAGGCGTCTAGCGGTGTCACCGAGATCCTCCGAGTCGAGACGCGTGGGAAAAGGCAGAAGGCGTCTAGGGGTGTCGCCGAGGCGCCCCGAGTGAGACGCATGGGAAAAGACAGAGGGTGTCTAGTGGTGTCGCCGCCGAGTTAAGACGCGTGGGAAAGCGCCGAACCAAGACATGTAGGAAAGCTCCAAGTCAGATACAGCTAAGTGCCAGCGTTCGTCGCTCAAGAGGCCTTTGAGTCCCGACGTCTAACGTTCTCCACGTTAAAATCCATGAGCATTTCGGTATTTGATCCACCCTTAAGGCTCCCAACTTGCTGGGTACAGATTCGGATAGTGTGAGTATATTTTTTGCCTAATATAGACTCCTTTATTAAAACACTGAGAGACCAAGTTATTCTTCCCCTCGCCCCTCCCCATCGCAGAGGATAACAGTCATCTTGGTAAGAAATAGTTCGACCCACCTCCAAACAAATTCGCCCCCGACGAAGCTTTGCCCTTACGGCCACAGAAGGGAAGCGGACAAAACATTGCCCGAGGTTTCAACCCTCGACATCCAAGGCACCCGTAGTCTCCGCCAGAGAGGTAACTCGTATCCTACGACCCACCCTATATTTCACAGGGAGCGAGTAGTATCATACAGAAGTATATTACCCGAAAATGACTGTCACAAGAAAACTATGCCCGATTAAAGAAATCTGATTACATATTTGAATTCCGCATAAAAAAACTGGACTAGGGTCGCTATTCAGTTTCCTTGTGAAAAAAAATCATGTTGACCAGTGTAATCATTCTACTTTAGTATCTTGGAGATCCTCAAACAGGGTGTTCGTCTTCCCATGCATGTTAGCGAGAAAGATGCTGAGTCCACTCCCGATTATTGTTACAGTGAACTGTTGTCCGTTTCTGTGAGTTGCATAATTATGGGGTCATAAAATTGCGGCAAGACATGCTTGTTGCTTAGTTTGATCGAGGAACAATTGTATTTTATTTGAGATCATGCATTTGTTTTCGAAATCACTCCAGCAACCAAAATACCACTGACTGGCGCATGTGTTGCTGGCCGTGGATGAAATTACATTTTTCGTGCAGTTATAACGAAGCTGTAGTGCCGCCGAGCGAGCCGCCGAGCGAGCCGCCGAGCGAGCCGCCGAGCGAGCCGCCGAGCGAGGCTCTACCGAACACAAAACTCCGTGTTCGTCTTCGACGATGTCGCATTCGAGAAACAAAAGTGCATACAGTAGTCCTTTAGCATGGGACGACATGCGAACATGGACTATCTTATCCATGCATACAAAAACTTGTACTCCATGACAGTGCGAACATGTTGGTGTTGTTTCTTATGGACTATATGAATTTTCGGCATGTGTAAGATTACTGAGTCATTATGGATATGGCGTTATCAGAGTTCAAGGATCTGTGTTCCTTGTGCTGGGAAGACAAGTATGAATTTGGTTATTTTAAAAGACTGGCTTCTATATAACAGTGGGTACTGGCGGTACTTCGATTAGTCCCTAGCCGAACATCGATAATGAATTACAGCATATCGAAATTTCAGGTAAAGTAGCCTCAAGCTGCATCTTGACAAAAATGGAGATATAGGTTGTCTCATACCGCGAAACGATGGTAGCTGCAATGCCTGTAAAACAATAATTCGAAATGTTGGTGAACCCGAGTGATCCGAAGTATGCTGCTACTAAAAATTTCGTCTTCGATACAGTAATGGCCTCATCACGAAATTGTCTGAACAAAACACATTCTTTCGGAATTACCTGTTCGAGTTTGGGGCGAAGATGGAATGTGTGAAGAAGGAGATAGTTCGCAATTTAACAGCCGTAGTCAAGCACGTGACGTCTNTTTTGGGGCGAAGATGGAATGTGTGAAGAAGGAGATAGTTCGCAATTTAACAGCCGTAGTCAAGCACGTGACGTCTTTGCAAGAGAGCCAGACCTTCGGAAGACCTTATAAATTGAAATCTGTAAGCCCATTACTTGCTGTCTTGGTGTAATCAGAGAGGCCTATGGTGCATTTGTGGTTGCAAAGACAGAAATCGATGATAAGGTGAACCTACAAAGAAGTGGAAGCGTGATAATTATGNTGGTGCATTTGTGGTTGCAAAGACAGAAATCGATGATAAGGTGAACCTACAAAGAAGTGGAAGCGTGATAATTATGTGCATACAGACCGAGACGATGAGCTGAAGTAGATTTGTTACACAAGAAAAAAAGCATTGAAAAGAGCTCTTGAACCCAATGCTTCGGTTCGCTGGTACCAGCTATCGTACTCTTACAAAATATGGTGTATACAAGTACTGGGACAAATGGCTCCTCGGTGCCAATGAAATAAAATTTCTGCCAGGTGGGATTGTCCATGTAAGCGATTACAATACGAATGTAACCTGTGATCTTAACGAACTTGTATTTCGCAAGGAGTCTAAGGAGAAAATGGAATCCAATATTCTGGAATACAAGATGTTGCTTGAACTCACACATGCACTTTACCAAGACCACTATCACAAGACTGGTGCTTATAAGAATGAATATCATGAGAAAATCAACATTCTTGCAGATCTCTCCAGTGGTTTAGCACTGACAAGCGGATAAGGTCTAAAGAAAATAGATAACAGCAAGGATATCGACTTCGTATTCTGGGACGACCGTAATGAGCTTGTTAATATGCTGCAATCGTGTATCACTTTGCAAAGGGTTGGAGGTTACTCACACCAACGAGACCATTTCAATCATCGAAGTACTGAAGGAAGGAGACTGCATAAGATGCGTCGATTAGTAATCGTCCGTGAACTGCACATGGCTGTGAAATGCAGCTAGCGTCAGCGCGAGATCGTGTTGTGACAATCCGTTTCAGGCGGACGTCGTCGGGATGATACAGTATGCTCGGATCAACAAGGGCTATAAATGCATGTTGACCATTATCGATCCATACAGCAAATGCGCCTTGGCCAGGATGGTCAAGTCGAATAATGTGGTAAATGTCGCGAAGGTGATCACATATGTATTGCGCGAAGGTCGTGTCCCGACCAATCTGCAAACCAACCAGGACAAGGAATTCGACAATGTAAAGTTCAAGGCTGTGATGAAGAAGTATAACATAAATTTTTATTCCACATACAACCATCTCAAAGCATCTATCATAGTTTTTTCATTTAATTCAGCTTTTCACAATATGATTTTGATCTGATACTAGGTGGGGTATAGCTAATTTTAGTTTATAGTAAAAAATTAAGATACAAAAATACACAAAGTACAAGTCTAATAAATATTATTTACAAAGTATTTACCACTTTACTTATACTTAACATTTCACACTAACTCATTAGTCGTTTTATAATACTTTACTTTTATTTCATGACAGATGTACCAAAAAATTAATTTATTAATGAAGAAGCTTTATTATCCAGTTTTTTTGCATGTATATATGTTTCATTATTGGCTTTGGTCTCTTCTTGTGAATGTAAACGACAAATGGTTGGAGATACTGCCGAAACTCGTACACAAATATAACTATGGTGCACTCGACCACACACATGAAGCCCAAATATGTGAAGGGTGACTCTTTGCCTCGAACTGTGTACATTATTTCGAATATGAGGTTTCCTCTCAAACCTAAAGCCAAGTCGGCGACCTGGCGCACATCTCCAAACAGAAAAGCATCTTCGAGAAAGTGTTCACAGCGAACAGAAGCCTCGAACTCTTTCGTTTGCATCGTATTCGAGACATTCTATCTCGAAGAACCGAACAATATGCCCATTTATGGCGGTTTATATGCATATGAGATCCAGCCTAAGAAGTTTCCAGATGTGTATTTTGTCTAGAAAATTCTGCGTCGAGAGAATGGGTGGTCGTATGTCAAGTAGTGGGGTTTCCCGACCCACTACAATTCCGCTGTGGCCTATGCTGACATCAAGAGTTGAACTCTTAAGAATGCATATAATATAAATTTTGAAATGCATTTCTTCAATTGTGTTTATTCATGTTGATGTAGTAAATACATTTTACCAAATAAAACTATTTTTTAACAACGTCTGGCGTGTTTTAGTTTCCAAACCATTAGTGGAAAACTACATACTTTATTTAAAGTAGATTTCGTAAACAAATACTGCAATGCAAATAAAATTAAGAATAAAAAAAGTAAAATTCTTAACATGGTGAAAATAAAGAGAAAATACGTTATGTCATATACATTGTGGGCTGAAACAAACATGGAGCAGTTCGGAAATCGTCGCCATTTAGCACAAGTTGGTATTAACACACCTAGCCGACAGGTTTGGCAATGGACGACAGGGGTGCTCTCTGTTGGTAGATGTTGAAAACACATGTTATCAGTGCACTCTAGTACACATATTCTGAGACAATGGACGGGTGTTGTGGTATGGGGATAGGGTAGTTGGGTAGGGGATCCAGTGTGATGTAAATTAGGGAGGTGAAGGTGGGAAACCGACAGATTGGATGACTAAATAGCCAATGAAATATAGTATTTGGGGGTCAGTCGTCTGCTGGTCACCATACTGGAAGTATGTGTGGTCCACCATCTTTACGAGAATCGAACCCTGAAGCTCGTACATATATTTCTTTAGAGAATAATTTAATTTTTCCAAAATATTGTAATACTTTTTTAATTACATCTCGTATAAAAATAAATTCATAATTTCGATTCTTTTTTATGTTTTTATAATACGAATAATTGTATTTTCTACAATTTTTAATTTATTTTTTTATTTTTTTTAGTTTTAAGCTTACTAAGGGCCAAGGTCAATGTCATGGAAATTCAACATGGCGGTCGTCAAATCTGCCTTGCTTATTTGATTTGTGTAGAAAAAAATAAAAGTTAAAATTATTTGACATCAAATTTCTTAACTATTTTAGGAATTTTGAAGGGGAAAAAGTTGATTTCGTGTTTAAAATAATTTCTTTATAAAGTGTTTTTGGTGTAAAAATGGAATATTTTGACGGTTGTGACGTCACCCAAGTTGGCTGCCTCATGCCACATGTGACAATTCTCAATCCTCCACATTTAATGGTCCCGACCATACATATTGATTTTACTAATTCGTGTTAACCTGTTTTATCAGCTTACTTTTCTTGCCTAAATTAATAGTTTAAAATTTTATAACTCTGATGTCTGATGCTAACGATAATGCCTTATGTTCGTCTATCAAACGTGCTTTTTAAGTACAAAAAATGTATTACCTCGATAGTAGATCAGAAACCTCAAAATGAACACTAAAGAACGGTAGTGGACATCATACAAATATGGTAACATTTATGAAAGAGGCACTCCCAACAACAAGTGAAACAATTAAAATTTTAAGGACTTGTAATGCAGCGTTCTCAATTGGGATTATTGTCTGGTAAGTTTTTAATGTAAATGCTGGTAATGGTGGGGACGTTCTGTCATTACAAGAAATGTTTATTAAATTACGGTCATTCATACGTCTAAAACTGCAAACATTGGGTGCTAGCTTCTTTTCAGTTGAAAAAAAAAAGTAAACAGTTTTAACATTTTTCTAATTAATAATTGAAAACATATATTATTGCTAGCTGTTAGTAAAAAGTGCCATACTATGAATATTTTACGTAATTTTTTGGAAACATTACCGAAAATATGCTGTTTATTGTGGCATAAGTTTTACTCGAAATTGTAGTGACGCTTTCATTGTGCGATTTATAAAACCACTACCACAGCTTTTTACTTTAAAGGCACGTTCGAAAGATCAACAAAGTGCATTATCTTCAGCTTCACACAATGATTACTAGTAAATATTGAGAAGCAAACTGGTATTTCATTAATGTGCCATAACTTAAAATTTATCCTTAACACTGGAAAAACAATCTAAAAAACGTGACAAAGGTTGCGAACTAATTTCCAGAAGGCAGGTATCATTCTTTGTCTTCTTCTGCCTAGAGCCCTGCCGTGTGTCCTATAACACACGCCAAATGTTTGTTTCACACCAGTGTATATTCAGCCTCCTCGTCTTGGTCATGACGGCCGAGGAGCTTACGTTCTTGAATATATAAAAACTACTGCACAGAAGTTAGAATTCATTGCGGACGTAGTACGGACGTGTGAATTGATTTGATATACAATTTGCTTACTTGTTTAATATATGTACAATAGTGTGTCACAAAAATATTTTTTTTTGTTTTCCTTAACGCAAGACCTCTTAAAATTTGCGTAATTGATAGTAAATTACGAAAATAATTTTAAAAATAAAATAAAAATATGTCTTAAGGGTTCTACAGATCTTCTAAGTTTAAAAAAAATTACATTTTCATGGTGATATTTTGCTATCCTTAATTTCGGCTCCTGAACTAAATATAAAAAAAAAATTACTTTTTGTTCTATTTAAGTGTAATACGTACATTACGTTTTGATTTGCATGCAACAACACGTTACCGGCGACTTGGAATTTGTTAGGTTTCAACTTGCAAATATCCTCAAGTGCCCCTCGTGCGCGTGGTTACCCCTGCCCCCGCGCCCCGCCGCGCTACCCCTTGCGGCGACTGACGATCTCGCTAGCACTCCGCCAACTGCGTCTCCTCGCATCGTCCGTTGTCGAGTCAAACGCAGAAAAGACAAAGCGCGGGCTGTACTATAAAAGTACAGTTGCGATTGTTACAGTTTTAAAAGCGGATTTTGTGATTTTTAAATAATGAGTTCGAGGCGTAGTGAGACTACTTGTGCTATATTGGGACCATACAAAGAACTTGACGATCGGCAGCTACCAACTATAAGGGACGTCATAAAATTTATTTTATTTGTCAAGATATATATGCGATTGTTTCTGAAGAGATCAACAATATTTGGACCAAAGCTTCTATTTCAATCGTAAGTAAGGAACGAGTTATTCAATTACTGAAATCCTATTTCGAAAATACCTCAATTTGAAAAGATACCCCAAAAGCAAATGGAATGATAGTTTTGAATACAAACTGAAGTGTTTTTTAGAGTCGTCTGAGAAGCTTTTCGATGTTTCTGCTTGTAAATGCACTTCATTTGAATCTTGCTCGTGTTTAAAACCTAAGAAAGTTCCCAACAATGAGAGAAAATATTTGTTGGATCAAAGGAATGACAGGAAAATGGTTATAAGCGGAGTTGATAAGAAAGAAACTGCTAGATTAACGAAACGACAGCAGAGACAAATTGAAGAGTCAATAAGGGCAGCAAAAAAGTCGTGTTCTACTCAAGAAACCGATTCTGTCTCAGCAAATTGTGATGAAGATTCGGTACGTGAATTTTCCCCAGAAACGTATCCGATAACAGAGGTATCCCCGACAAACACGCCCTCTGCAGAGACATCATCGACTTTAACGGTAAATCGAAATACATTGCCGTTGCTAACAGTTGCTAAGGTCTGTGATAGATGAGGTTTATCGACGCGATCTGCTGCTGCTGTTGCTTCTGCGGTTTTGTGTGACGTTGGCTTGGTTTCTACCGAAGATTTAACTCTGGTTATTGATAAAAACAAGATCCACAGAGCTGTATCTAACGCCCAGGATGAAGCTTCAAAATATATTGGAGGTATTGTTATAAAAAGCATTTACTTTGATGGACGAAAAGACAAAACTCTGATAAATGAGAAAAGAGAGGGTCATTACCATCGCAAAGAAGTTTTAGAAGAGCGCATCTCAATTTTAGCAGAACCTGAATCAATTTATTTGGGACACACAACGCCAAGTCGTGGCACTGCAAAAGGAATTCTTACTTCTATCACAACTTTATTAGAGGGTCAAGGTTGGAATTCAGATGATGTGATTTGCGTTGGATGTGACGGAACTGCAACTAACACCGGTTGGAAGGGTGGCGTGATTGAATATTTAGAGGAGTATTTGGAGAGACCGTTACAATGGTGTGCTTCATGCCAATGAGTTACCCCTTCGTCATTTATTCTTGACCTTAGATGGTTGCACTTCGGGTCCTAGAGAATATTCCGGACCTATTTGAAAACAGTTAGCTGGTTGCGAAAATAAAACCCCTTTGACTTTTTGTGCGGTGGCTGGTAATTTGCCTGACTTGCCGAAAAATGTGGTCGATGAACTAAGTACGGATCAAAAATATCTTTAGGAGATATGCCAAGCTGTATAAACTGGTTCCTGTACTCTTGAGCTGGCAAACCGTCAACCTGGAAAAATGGCGCACTCGAGATGTCTTACTTCTGCTAATCGTATACTCAAACTTTACGTAAGTACTCTTAATACATCAGAAAATTTGCAATTACTTGTCAACTACGTGGTTAAAGTATAAGTTCCGATTTGGTTCCTAATCAAGCAAAATACGTCTTTTAAGGACGGAGCCAAACATATTTTTCAACTGATTATGTACTCTCGACTTTTACCTGAAAATCTGAGATTTGTTGTGGATTCTGTTATTGAAAGAAATGCTTTTTTTGCACACCCAGAAAACCTTCTTCTCAGTATGTTGTTTGATGATAGAGACCACATTCAGGAGCTGGCATTGCGAAGAATAATAAAAGCTAGAGAAGCTGATAGTACCACTAAACGCAGGATATTTAAACCATCAAAAATTTACTTCTCTGCTAGAGATTACACCGAAATCATTGTGTGGCACGAGTGTCAGGTTACAGCACCGCCGGTTCTTTAACATATTTCTGATGAGGACCTTCAAATCATGGCAAAAGATAAGAGCTTGGAAATTGTTGACCTTCCTTGTCACACAAAATCTGTGGAAAGATGTGTTAAACTGGTAACAGAGGCCTCACAAAGTGTAACTGACGCTACTTCTAGAGATGGCTTTATTAGAACCAGGTTGCAATCTCGAGTAGAAATGCCAAATTTTGGACATACAAATAAGTATAAATTCTAAGTTTTTGTCATTGATTATAAGCTCTATTTTGTTTATTTTGTTCACTTGTGATTTGTTTTATTAATTTCAATAATAAAATACGTTTTAAACTTGATTTTTGTATTATATTTAGGCATACGGTTTAGGTCTGTAAAAACGTAAACTTTACACAACTTCAAAGTGCGGTAAAGCCCTCAAGTTGACACGCAATTTTAGTTTTTTTTTTACCTTTTTTGTTATCTGTGTAAAATTACGCAAATTTTGATACCCCTTGCGATAGTGTAGCTCGAAAAAACTTTTTCTAATACATGGACGGGACACACTAATGTACAAATGAGAGGCAGTAACCCTATAAAAATACACTACTTACAAAATGCTACAACTTTACAGTTTTTTAAACAGTCTCGTTTTCAGGTAGCTGATGGAAGGGAGACGAAAAAAAAAATGGACAGAACAAGGAACTGCAATATAAAAAAATGTGGGGAAAAAAAACAGGGGAAAACACTCATTAAATATTCTGTAGCGAAGATAAGGAAAATAAACAATCATACAACTAAAGAATAAAAACATAAAGGTAAAACAAAGCGGCAAACAATTACTGCGCAGGTGTAGGGTAATGAACACACGGAACACAGATACGATCGGTTATTGGGAGAAAACCGGCTGATTTCTTACCTACAGGGGATGGACAAAATAATATGAACACCTGACATATACACAATATTTATTTATTAACAAGATGTTGGGTCACTATTTGCTTTTAGAACAGCTGCAATTCTTGGCGGAATAGATTCGTAGAGTGTCTGAATAGTTTCCAACGGAATGTTGTCCCATTATTGTACCAAAACATCCGCCAATTGCTTCAATGATGTTGGAGATGGAAATCTGCTCCTCACTCTCTGCTCTAAAACTCCCTATAACGGTTCAATTATGTTGAGGTCTGGCGATTGTGCTGACCAGGGAAGATGTGTGATGATATTCTGATGCTCCTCAAACCAAGACTGAACCTTTTTGGCTGTGTGTATGAGCGTATTATCATCTTGGATTATGGCAGTGTTTGGCAGCAATATGCTATTCATAGTAAGAACTTAATCATTGATGATGTCGAGATATTCATTAGCAGTAATCCGGCTAGGGATGTGAATGTGAAGACCAGCTGAATACCACGATATAGCCGCCCAAATCATAAAGGAACCTCCCCCATGCTTGACTGTAGGAAGCAGGCAGTCCAGATAGTAGGCTTCTTTTGGGGTTCTCCANAGCTGAATACCACGATATAGCCGCCCAAATCATAACGGAACCTCCCCCATGCTTGACTGTAGGAAGCAGGCAGTCCAGATAGTAGGCTTCTTTTGGGGTTCTCCATACATAAACCCGACCGTTTGTAGGAAACAATGTAAACGATGATTCATCAGACCATACAACATTCTTCCAATCATCAAGTGTCCAGGTTTTATGATCATGGCACCACTTCTTTCGCAGCTTAGCGTTGGCTTCCGTTATAAAGGGTATCGCAATTGCAACCCTTCCATGAATGTTAGCTTAGTGGAGCTGCCGCCGTACTGTTTTTGTCGAAACAGTATTACTCAAGTGAGTGTTGAGTTCTGCTGTCACTTTTGCGGCGGTAGTTTTATGTTGTCGGGCCACAATTATTTTTACTGTTCGTTGGTCTCTATCAGTAAAGTTTGGGTTTCGCCCACTATTCCTCTTCGCCGATGATATTTTACCATGTTTTGTGTATTCTGTAATTACCGTGGATACTGTCGCTCGTGAAACGTTAAACAATTCAGCTGTTTTCGTTACAGATGCTCCCACTGACCGAGCACCAACGATTTGCCCTCTTTCGAAGTCTGAGAGATCACACATTTCACCGATGGCTTATTTTAACCGTCGCATAACAAAGCGTATAATACACTGAAATATAACCTACAAGACTTGGCACGTAAACCGTCAATACATACGCATCGCATTATTAACACGGAAGCAATGTTGCCAACATGCAACAAAATATACTATATTGCATGATGTTCATATTATTTTGTCCATCTCCTGTGTATCCCAATAAAACTGGTCAATTACCCGCTAAATCTGATTTAGTCCCGTAAACACACGGCCGTGTCCAAACTCATTTTTAAAATACAGTTTGACTAAGAAATAACTACAATAAATATATAAAAAATATATAAGTAAACATTTTTTTGAACACAAAATAAAATGAAGTGCTGCNTGGTGCATTTGTGGTTGCAAAGACAGAAATCGATGATAAGGTGAACCTACAAAGAAGTGGAAGCGTGATAATTATGCGCATAAAGACCGAGACGATGAGCTGAAGTAGATTTGTTACACAAGAAAAAAAGAATTGAAAAGAGCTCTTGAACCCAATGCTTCGGTTCGCTGGTACCAGCTATCGTACTCTTACAAAATATGGTGTATACAAGTACTGGGACAAATGGTTCCTCGGTGCCAATGAAATAAAATTTCTGCCAGGTGGAATTGTCCATGTAAGCGATTACAATACGAATGTAACCTGTGATCTTAACGAACTTCTATTTCGCAAGGAGTCTAAGGCGAAAATGGAATCCAATATTCTGGAATACAAGATGTTGCTTGAACTCACACATGCACTTTACCAAGACCACTATCACAAGACTGGTGCTTATAAGAATGAATATCATGAGAAAATCAACATTCTTGCAGATCTCTCCAGTGGTTTAGCACTGACAAGCGGATAAGGTCTAAAGAAAATAGATAACAGCAAGGATATCGACTTCGTATTCTGGGACGACCGTAATGAGCTTGTTAATATGCTGCAATCGTGTATCACTTTGCAAAGGGTTGGAGGTTACTCACACCAACGAGACCATTTCAATCATCGAAGTACTGAAGGAAGGATACTACATAAGATGCGTCGATTAGTAATCGTCCGTGGATACTGTCGCTCGTGAAACGTTAAACAATTCAGCTGTTTTCGTTACAGATGCTCCCACTGACCGAGCACCAACGATTTGCCCTCTTTCGAAGTCTGAGAGATCACACATTTCACCGATCGCTTGTTTTAACCGTCGCATAACAAAGCGTATAATACACTGAAATATAACCTACAAGACTTGGCACGTAAACCGTCAATACATACGCATCGCATTATTTACACGGAAGCAATGTTGCCAACATGCAACAAAATATACTATATTGCATGATGTTCATATTATTTTGTCCATCTCCTGTGTATCCCAATAAAACTGGTCAGTTACCCGCTAAATCTGATTTAGTCCCGTAAACACACGGCCGTGTCCAAACACAGCCAAACCCCCATTCCCATTTTTAAAATACCGTTTGACTATGAAATAACTACAATAAATATATAAAAAATATATAAGTAAACATTTTTTTGAACACAAAATAAAATGAAGTGCTGCANGAAATAACTACAATAAATATATAAAAAATATATAAGTAAACATTTTTTTGAACACAAAATAAAATGAAGTGCTGCACTGACATGTAAATATACTCGTAGATTGTTTGTGATACTCTAACATGGAAAATAAGTACGTGGACTGGCGCACCGAGTGTAGGAAACCATGTACTACGTAAAATTCAAAAGAATCGTTAACTGGCGCCCTAAGTTAGGCAACAATGCAATACACAATGTTAAATAAATTCGTGGACGGGCGTCCTGAGTTGGGAAACCATGAACTATGTAGCGTTCAGTAAATTTGTGGACTAAAGCCTCGAGTTCAGACAACCACACACTACGCAACATTCAAGAAATTCTTCCGACTGGCGCACCGAGTGTAGGCAAAAAGGCATTACGCAACATTAAAAACTTCGTGGACAAGCGCTGAGTGTAGACTACCATGCACTACACCACATTCAATAAATTCGTTGACTGGCACCCACAGTTAGGTAACCATGCACTATGCAACGTTCAATAAATTCGTGGACTGGCGCTCTGAGTTAGGCAGCCATGCACTACCCATCATGCAAAATATTCGTGGACTGGCNTCAATAAATTCGTGGACTGGCGCTCTGAGTTAGGCAGCCATGCACTACCCATCATGCAAAATATTCGTGGACTGGCGCTCTGAGTTAGGCAACCATGCTACACAAGATGCAATATATTCGTGGACTGGCACCCCGAGTATAGGTAGTCACTCTTACGGCGTCGACTAGGTACGATTTATTTAGGAAATGACCGGACAAGTGCAGATGGGTCGGTTTTTTCAAAAGTGATAACCAGAAAGTGCGAATATTCGTTGTATACAGTACAGCAGAGCACAAGTAGACGGACAAGTGCACGCAGCAGATGTCTTGGGACAACTGTGGGGTGCCATTCGCCGTCGTAGAGCGTGTTGGAACGATGTGCTCCTGCGAGGTTCGCAACATATCTCTGAAGATTTTCGTAAGGGGTGCAGTGGGGAGAGGAAGCGACGCTGGCTATACAAGTGTGTGAACTTACAAGCACTCTTTAACACCCTCCCCTCACCAAGCCCATTCAGAACCTTTGCGCTTCCGCGCACAGTGTTTTCACAAATAAAAAACCCTGAGAATTTCCCCACCTCCTCAATTTCCAGCTTCTTGGTTGTCACTAGCGCTACACTTCTTGTGAAAAAAACTTGTCTGGTGAGAGCCATGATAAGAAAACAACCAGCCCTTCTCCCCGCATCGTGCCACCTCTTTTACGCATGTAACGACTAAATCTCTTCCATTCCGCTGGAAAAGGCGCGAAGTCGTGCCACTGATGGGGAAGGGAAAGAGCTTTTCGTCGTTTTAACGACTTCGACTTTCCCCGTACAGCGGAGTCATTATGGCCGTACGGCAAGGAACAATATATCAAGGCGACGATTTCAGCGTTCTGCAGGTTCGGAAGAATTTACGACCTGAAGATCGCAAGGCAATATTTTTACCTTGTTCTTCACCTACACTGAGATAAAAGATGGTTATAGAACCCCCGAATTTGTGTACCCATAACACATCTAGACTCTTTATATACGGGCATAAATCATACTAATTGTTGGCACGATCTAAATGTTGTTAACATAAGTAGTAATTGTGACATAACTGTATGTTGTGTTCTTTTGCTTGCGATTGTATCTGCAAATATTATATAGTACAACAGCTGAGCATTGTGTTCGTCGAACAGAACAGATAATTTTTTAAAATAGTACAACTTCAGCTATATCTAGATAGTTCCCGAAACAAACAGAACTGTAATAAACTAACAGAACATCCTGTTACTAGTAAATAGGAATTTGNTATCTAGATAGTTCCCGAAACAAACAGAACTGTAATAAACTAACAGAACATCCTGTTACTAGTAAATAGGAATTTGGTTGCTACTACTATGAAACCAGATTTCAGCACTGTCTGCCGTCACTTCTCTGCTCATTTTTCTTCAATGTAGACGAAACCAAACAAACATTCATTTAATACTTTTATTGAACATGTACGTCCTGTGTCCTGTTTCCTTACACTATAAGTAATCCAAATGTATGCAATCAATCAAGCAAAAGAGATAAACGAATTTGGTGACTTTAAACATCACGATAGGCTGCTCGCGATTAACTGAGTATTTTTGAAATAACCTTTGAAAAATGTATCTGCTAATAGCTGCATATATTTTAATGGACACACTGACTGGCATACACCCAGTAAAGTTGGTAACGACGGAGGAAAAGTATGTGTGAAAGATGTAATTATTTATTTTATTTCCTACTTTTTAATAAATTACCAATTTGTAGAATGTTTTCTTTTCTAATAACTTTACAGCTACTTGACCTATGCATTAATAAAGTGATTAGGCCAATGGCAGTGTTCATTTTACATATGGTGGAAGAATACACAATGTGCATACAAGCAGATCAAAAGTAGTGTTTTCGAAAGTGCTTAGTTTATCATGACCAGAATATACGTCGAAAAGAGAAAGAAAAGTTACTAAAATGATTTAGTTGTGTACTGACTTGTCGGCGTCTCAAAGTAGTATATGCAATTGCTTGCTTTTAACTCATAATCGTGTTCAGTCTTTTTGTATTTCATTTCCACCGTCAGGACGTGTGCCATTTTACTGTGGCACTAATTGTTTTCTCATATTACATTTTGAGTAGGAAATGGATTTATTTAAGAGAATTTTAACTTGTGGGAACAAACTTTCTAGGCAGGATTTTCTCTACATTTGCTAATGCTTCGAGACTCTATAGCTCATCCAGATAACCGCAGCTGTTCACGGACGTAGCAGAGCCTGACACCTGAGACAAAGTCCGGTATACTACATTCATGGTCTATTCCAACTTTTCTGAAGTCCTTTTAAGGTTCTACTTCCAGGATATTCCTCCGCCCCATACAAACAAAGCTTAAAAAATTACACCAGAGAGCCTACGCACCGCATTCGTGCGCAATCAGAGTAATACTATTTTGCATAAGAACTATTTCTTACTAGGCATTACCACCACACCAATTTTGTCCCTGTCTTCATACATGTCAGTTATAAATGAAATAAAATATAAGGGAAAATTAAATTGAACCAAAAATGCGTACTTTTATGCTAACTCAAANTGTCAGTTATAAATGAAATAAAATATAAGGGAAAATTAAATTGAACCAAAAATGCGTACTTTTATGCTAACTCAAACATAAAACGCTTGTTACACGTGACATATTCAGGAAACAACAAAACACGTCTTACATGGGCTGTTTTCTCAAAGGTTTGATTAAAAAAGAGTGAAGAAACCGTGAATAGACTATGGATGCGTTATATCTGAACGCTGTGATCTTCTGTGCGCTTACAATCACGTCGATGCATTCCACTCCTATGTGATAACCACTCGGTGCGCCGGCGTCTCCCACGCGCTACCAGCGCTGCATTCCTTTGCAGCGCACCTCTGCAGTTTTTTTCTCTTCTTTTTTCCTTTGCGTGAGATTTGCAAACACATATACCGTCGATTCTCCCCTTCCCATATTCCACTGGGAAAACGCCACGTCCCGTTTCCAAGGCCCATGTCCAATCTAGCGGCGACNTGTCAGTTATAAATGAAATAAAATATAAGGGAAAATTAAATTGAACCAAAAATGCGTACTTTTATGCTAACTCAAATATAAAACGCTTGTTACACGTGACATATTTAGGAAACAACAAAACACGTCTTACATGGGCTGTTTTCTCAAAGGTTTGATTAAAAAAGAGTGAAGAAACCGTGAATAGACTATGGATGCGTTATATCTGAACGCTGTGATCTTCTGTGCGCTTACAATCACGTCGATGCATTCCACTCCTATGTGATAACCACTTGGTGCGCCGGCGTCTCCCACGCGCTACCAGCGCTGCATTCCTTTGCAGCGCACCTATGCAGTTTTTTTTTCTTCTTTTTTCCTTTGCGTGAGATTTGCAAACACATATACCGTCTATTCTCCCCTTCCCATATTCCACTGGGAAAACGCCACGTCCCGTTTCCAAGGCCCATGTCCAATCTAGCGGCGACTAAGGAGTGAAATTTGTCCCCAGTCATGCATTAACAGTACCTCCAGCGCTGTCAAGTGGCCGAATTTCCAACTAACCCCCCACGCTACTAACCTGCCACCGTCACTTAGGATATCTATTTCGATGCCTTTTCCGAGGATTATTTATTCTGGTGCGGTATCGTCTTCGTACCACGTTGGACGTTGCCCTAAGAATGTTCCACCATGTTGGCTTTTCCCTCAAAGATTCCGGTGCGGGAACCTTGTGCGGATTTTGTTGGCATAGTTATTCCGACTCAATACTCATCAGGATGTATTTCCGTAAAGGCCTTTCTTCTTTTAATTTATCTATGCTATTTGTAGCCATGCAGTATAGTGTAGTGTGTGAGGAAGACAACCGCCTCCGTACAATGACGATGTCCTTCAGATATCTTCCCACATAAAGTGGGTCCAATGAGCTCACCACGACGTATTAATCCACCAAGCCGTGGAATTAAAACGTTCCCAACCCTACAGCCTTTAAGCCCGTGATCTTCACTGCTTGAGACGTTTCCCTTTCAGCCAGTTTGCAATACTTGGTAGCATCTCCGGTTTCTTCTATTTACAACGAAAATCATTCTTCAACGTCTGAAAAAGGAAAATGTCAATTAAATTATAATCTCAAAGACATAATCCACGAGAAACCATACTGCGAAATAATTTTAATGACTTGAAAATAATTTAATATAGCTTTCGTTAAATGAGACGAACAAAATTTTATTAATGTATTTGTATTGAGTAGTTAGGATTGGTATGTTTAAACACAGTTTCGTTACAGGGATTCAAGGATTCCAAGATGGCCACCAGCGGCCACATCATCCGCTTGCATTCCACCACCATGGCGGCCATTTTGGCATTCAGCGGTGGCCACTTTGGCGTCCATTTTGTTTTCAAAATAACTATTAAAAAATTAAAATCATTTTTTTTTAATTATCGGCAGCCATATTGGACTGTGCCACCCACCCTCACCCCTCACCACCCTTCGAATAACCGGTTCAAACACAGCGTCCTGAAAGGGAGCCACCAGCGATGATGTCATGCTCTTGCATTCTGCCAGTGGCAGCTAGTTTGGCATTCAGCAGCGGCCATGTTGGCGGCCATGTTGGCAGCCATGTTGGTGGCCATGTTGGCAGCAAGTAGAGAAACCACCTGTAATTCCATAGTGTCCATTTTGTTTTCAAAATAAATTATAAAAAAATTATTTCAAAAATTTGTTTTAAACTTTTGGCAGCCATATTGGATGGTGCCAACCACCCACCCTCACCCCTCACCACCCTCCGTTGGACTCCCTCTAGCCATTAAATCGCCCAAGGCTGCGAACATTGAATTTTTTAAAAAAGTACTTAATTAGCAGCATAATAATAATTATTTATATGTAAAAGGAATTGAAGGTATAAATACCTCCGAAATAATAACAATATGTGTATAGCATGTAAGTATTCATGGGTTGGTTGGTGCCAGTGTATAACTTGTAAGTCTTCATATTTTCCAGTACAATATGATTTTTTTTATCTTGCTAATGTCACCANTCTTCATATTTTCCACTACAATATGATTTTTTTTATCTTGCTAATGTCACCATAATAGTGTACAAACAAAAATATATTATACTTTGAATAATGTTCTAAGTATCGCTAGTTACATTACTTGTTAGTTGCTGCCCCGTACTCCCATTTACCATCTGTATTAGCATGCAGACGGACTCCGGACTTGGAACCGGCAGTACGCTATTCCTACAACACTATCAATACATATATATAAAAATATAAATATTGGTAACGTTATAGATATAGCCAAGAGGTAGGTTGCGGAGTAGCAAGGGGGGGAACAATGAAGCGATCGCTTCGTCAATGGGAAACAAAAAAAAATATACAGACGGGACAGAACGGTATGATACCAACGACACGTGTGTGATGCCAACACACACAGTGCGATGGAGGGTGCGGAGAACAGTCAAATGAACACTAATATGACTATTACAGTAGTAGGGTTGGAAACCATACACAATACATACTAGAATGCTATAAGCTAGCACATATGCTNGTTGGAAACCATACACAATACATACTAGAATGCTATAAGCTAGCACATATGCTTGGCAAGTGCTTGCCGACGGTGACTTAACACATATGACATGAATACAGGAAGGTAATTGAAACATACAAAAGAAAGATACACAGTAGCGGGAATATGCAAATGCACTGAAAATGTACAGCTATTAGCATGTGTGGAAAAAGCGAACGCATGAATGGTATACCTGGCAATACTACTACTTGCGTGTGCTCCAGTATACCTCAGTAAAAAAAATGCACAGGATGTGTTGGTAACATGCCTGGCAAGACTACTTGCATGCTACCACCCAGTATACTTGGCAAGTCTAAGATTGCAACTCTTGTGTGATCTACAGTACATTGAATCAGACTGTGCAGGCCAATATTTGTATACCTGACAAACCCTCCAGGATTGCATGTGCTCTGGTATACTGCAGGAATAAAAAACCGATATATATANCCGTGGAAATCGGTTCGTGCGTTCTGGAGTTATAGCGCCAGGAAGGAAAACCCGACTTATTTTTATATAGTAGATAATCGGGACAAAGTGATGA
>NQII01005723.1:31569-78829 GCA_002778355.1 Clitarchus hookeri | reverse complement strand
TACCTGACAATGTTAGGAACTTGCTTCTTGAACGAGCTGCAGTAGACTATCAGCCAGCATACCTGAAAAGCCTGCAACACACTTGCACGCGCTACAGCATACTTATCAAGAAATATGACTACCAAAACCCTCGGCCATGCACCTGACAGGCGTAATATGAAGACGTCTGTACGTGCTACAGTACATGCAGGGAGAAAAAGCACTCTCTCTGCCAACACAGAGCTGTTTTCTTATTAGGCCTGATAGCCATAGGGGACGGTATGTATGCCATCATCCAGGACTTTCTGCTTATCGTCCATCCATGAAAGAGTCAGTTTGTTTTATTGCTCTGTGTAAACTTTGTGATGGTACGACCTAATACCTGCGACCTGTTCTCTCATGCAGCGCTGGGCCGATAATCGTCGAACGTTATCGTCTTTTCAACAACGCATCCATGTATCCCCTTCGCGCGTTTCACTACCCTATTCAGGCAGCGGTATGCATACAGTTTTGTCCTCAACCCGACAAACTCAACCATTTNGGTATGCAAACAGTTTTGTCCTCAACCCGACAAACTCAACCATTTCGTTACCCGCACCTTCATCCTTGAACTTCCCAATCACCATATAATTGGTAGGTGAGTAACAAAGATGAGTGATCGGGTAGCAGCTGATGTCGAACTCCGANGATGAGTGATCGGGTAGCAGCTGATGTCGAACTCCGACATGAGTGTCGGGTTAATGGTGAGTTCGCTGTAGTAGTCAGGACTGGCAATCTCCATTACAAAGCTATCAGTATCCATGTAAAGGAGGTTTACACTATCCCCATACCACGCTCGCATTTCATCGTAGTGAAATTTGTACATGAGTGTTTTTGACAGCTCGAGTACGGCAAACCCAGCATATATGGGCTTGTAAAACTTAATGCTCTCTTGGCATAATTTGACTAGGGACAATGTCTCATCATAAATAGTACTGCATTTAAATGCAGGTTTTGCGATAAGCTTCTTCGATAGAACTTCTCTACACACGAGTTCCGTACGCTCTCTTTTGCTCTTATTCTCCATAAGTTTGCCGTATGTTGCGGCATTAATTTAATTGTATAAGTCCTTCTCGAAAGCGTTCGTGGCCGCCTGATGTTTCTCCATATTCAAATCTATATAAGTTTTCAGCCACGGCTTCTGCAGGAATTGAAGGACTCGGTGAACAGCCTTCAGCCNACATGAGTGTCGGGTTAATGGTGAGTTCGCTGTAGTAGTCAGGACTGGCAATCTCCATTACAAAGCTATCAGTATCTATGTAAAGGAGGTTTACACTATCCCCATACCACGCTCGCATTTCATCGTAGTGAAATTTGTACATGAGTGTTTTTGACAGCTCGAGTACGGCAAACCCAGCATATATGGGCTTGTAAAACTCAATGCTCTCTTGGCATAATTTGACTAGGGACAATGTCTCATCATAAATAGTACTGCATTTAAATGCAGGTTTTGCGATAAGCTTCTTCGACAGAACTTCTCTACACACGAGTTCCGTACGCTCTCTTTTGCTCTTATTCTCCATAAGTTTGCCGTATGTTGCGTTATTAATTTAATTGTATAAGTCCTTCTCGAAAGCGTTCGTGGCCGCCTGATGTTTCANCTGACGTTTCTCTGTGTTGAGATCAATATAGGGCTTAAGCCACGGCTTCTGCAGGAATTGAAGGACTCGGTGAACAGCCTTCAGCCGTAACCCATGACCCAATGCTTGCTTCAAAGTAACATAATGTATGATATAATGAAGCTTGCTCTCCAGTGTCGTCATGAGTTTCGTATGTTTGAACCACGGGGGACACTCATTCATGGGCAAGAATGGAAGATCCGTATGTTCTTCGTGAAGAGAGCAAGGGTACTCTACGTCTACCTCCAGTATGTAGCCGGCATATCCATCGTCCGGCACGCTCATCACATCGATGTTCGTGGCGGTCCATTCGAAACCGCCATATGAGAGCGGCAGGGACATTGCCCACCCATATAAGTTACTGGCATCTTTATACTGCAGGTAGGTAGATGGCTTGTCGGCATCATACTTCTCTGGTTTTTTTCCTTTTATTGGCAACTATGTGATACTTAACACATTGTGCCACCCCTCCCCGGATGCCAGCCTCAATAAACAGGTGAATATCATAGTCGCAGAGCAAATCTAATTCCACCTGCGTCTTGTGCAACATTGCGTTAAACGAGAACCCGGACACACTGACATAACACAAACAGTCTAGACTGTGCGTAGACAGAGCCCCTGGAAATTCTCGAAGACGTCCCTCAGAATCAGCACGTCCGTCTTCAAGTAGAGCTCAGAATAGTCCTGGAGGGTATGGCATCCGAACACAGCGCATATGGTTTGTGCGTGCTGGTAGTCCTCGGCACTAACATTCCCCCCAGTAAGCCTATTGTAGAATGACTCTATAGCTGGTAATTGAGGTACAGTGAGCTTCTCCAACGAACTAACATAATCATAGAGGAAGACGCCTTTCCAGGTTACCAGCTCAAGCATGTGCTCTACCATGAAGAAACAAGACATTGTGTGGAATTCACCAGACGGCATATTCTTAGCGAGTGTTGACAGGTTGGCAGACATGAACCTATACATATCAACAAACTGTATAGTGGACTTGTCACCCAAACTCTTACTGAAGGTGATGAATTTTTCTTCGGTATGTGGAATAATAAATATGTCCAGGGTATCATATCCTAACTGCTTAATTATTAAATTGACATCATACATTAAATTATGGAAGAGTATCGGAAGTCTCTGGGGTTGGCGACGAAGCTTGTTGCAGTTATTACATGACGCCCCGATAAAACTGCCGGTAAAATGAACACGGTCATGCACCTTTTGGTTGTTGTTGGTGATACTCCAGTACAGTGGCAGCAGGTAGTAGCTAAAGCATAGCCAGCCTTTTCCACATGCGTTAGTGGGCGCATAGGTNCACTCCAGTACAGTGGCAGCAGGTAGTAGCTAAAGCATAGCCAGCCTTTTCCACATGCGTTAGTGGGCGCATAGGTTCAGACTGGCTATATAATTATGTCTTTAACCAGGAGACATATCCTAACCACCTCTTTCAAGATGCGTTTCGACGCACCTTCGCCCATGTAAACAGTTACACCCAGGGGTAGGTTGGTCGTCCTATAGGTGGGATTAATTGAATGATCAACTTTTATGTATATCTCTTATCGATAGGGCTCGTGTTTTTGGTACCTATATGTGTAGGATGCGTCCGGGTTCGGCTGACACGTTTGAACAGGCACAAGCATGGCCTCGAAGTCTGCATATACTACAATAGGTATCTTGTCGCCGTTCTGGTAATTTTTTAATTTGAGCACAGGTGGCCTGCCGTACCTGTCCGGCTGTGGCATGTCTACACGAACAGCAGTATGGCCATTGCAATACTTCCTGTGTTCAGCCGGAGTTTCGGCACATGTCAGCCCTCTCACTCTCGGTCGATTATCATATGTTTTATAACAACATTTACAGATATTTGCATGCCCAGTGTGTGACATCACCTGGGAGTGTACCAAATGCGAGAATTTCGAAATGTAAAAATATGTGAGTTTTGGTGAAGAGCAGCAAATCAAAGTGTTAGGCCAATTCTACATCTGACACCCTTATTGGCAATATTTTCGTATTCTCATNGTGAAGAGCAGCAAATCAAAGTGTTAGGCCAATTCTACATCTGACACCCTTATTGGCAATATTTTCGTATTCTCATTAAATGTGTATATGTTGGTGCTGACCCCCGGATTGTCTTTCTCAAAAGCTGCTATTTGATGTAGAGGGGTGGGAAATCGTAATGAATTTCGTAACGTTTTAGCAAGTTATTAATTTTAACGAATTCATTGCAGAACCAAATCAAATAAATGTANGTGAAGAGCAGCAAATCAAAGTGTTAGGCCAATTCTACATCTGACACCCTTATTGGCAATATTTTCGTATTCTCATCAAGTGTGTATATGTTGGTGCTGACCCCCGCATTGTCTTTCTCAAAAGCTGCTATTTGATGTAGAGGGGTGGGAAATANTATGTTGGTGCTGACCCCCGCATTGTCTTTCTCAAAAGCTGCTATTTGATGTAGAGGGGTGGGAAATAGTAATGAATTTCGTAACGTTTTAGCAAGTTATTAATTTTAACGAATTCATTGCAGAACCAAATCAAATAAATGTATGATAAAGAGTATCTACCATAGAGGTTCTTCCCTGTATTTAAATTCCTGTTTTATGTAGTTATTTTGGTTATAAAATAATAAAAACAAAAAATATTCACAGAAAATTTTTTGTTTTGCCGGTGCACTAAATGAATAATCATTAAGCACCTAAAGATAAATCATAATCTAGGATATTCGTTTCGTGACAATTTTCAGCAACCAAATGCCTTACCGAAACGAAAATGGAAGTTGTAATTTTTCGTTTTCATTTCTGTATACCGAGTATTCGCACAACAATAGAAATGGATGTAGCAAGAGACAGTCGGCTGTCTGTTGTATTACTGATGGCATTGCTGGATTACTGTTGGCCCAGAAAACTTATGGGTCTACACAACCGACCTTGCAATGGTTAACTACTGGCAACATGACATTTGGCATGCCATTTAGGCACACTGATGTAATATTTATGGAAATGAAACTGATGGTTGAGAGAATATGAACTACTAATGGCCCATCAATGACTTACCAANTGATGTAATATTTATGGAAATGAAACTGATGGTTGAGAGAATATGAACTACTAATGGCCCATCAATGACTTACCAACTGTATTCCAGCACTGGCTACACATAACCTATACATGTTGCTGGTGAAAACATAGGTAGCCATCTGTCGGCCATTTGATGGCTATGAAGTTGTACATCGATGGGTCATTGCTGTTGTAAGTAAATGAGCCATGCTTGGGCCATTTATGTTCACCACCCCTGGACAAGTTATGGACAGATTATTGCTAGTCAAGTGATGCCACATCTGAACCAGCAATGGTGCCGTGCCCATGCCAGCTGTTGGCCAACATTGTGCCGGCTTGGCATCTGACTCTAAAACATAAATGGGCCATGTGTGTTCACATCGCGGAAATTTCGAATGTGATATGGGCCTTCACACACGTCACCTTATTTATTGACTCGTCCTAGTAAAAAAGGATTGTTATAGCACTTTAATTCGGTAAGTTGCAGGCTTCCGTAATCTACCTCTCCGGACACGCCTCTTGGGTTTGAGTTATCTTTTCAGTTTATTTTGGGGTAAATAACTCTCAGTCAAGTCGGTCCACATATTTTATAAGTAAGCTGTATCACTTAAAATTTTCAGTCAACTGCTGTCTCAAAGAGATGCCAGTTTCCCGTTTGGCCAGAGTGCACATAATACTGATCGGCGTATTTACTGAAACGGTGACAGCCAAGTATTAAATAGTAATGTGTCATACGAATGTGCGGAAGAAATGAGAGCTAAACTCTTTGCAGAAGTCTAATGTCGCGGTCACGCGGGCCACCGAACTGCTTCCCCAAGTAGCAAAACATTGTTGTAAGGCGGCATGTATCGAGGAAGTAAGGTCCAACTCTCAGGTGCGTAGTGTGATCCACTTTCTGTGTCGAGAGGGTAAGCCACCTGCTGGGATTTGTCGATAACATGCAAAGGTTTGTGTTGCTAACGTCATTTCACGGAAACATGTCNGGGTAAGCCACCTGCTGGGATTTGTCGATAACATGCAAAGGTTTGTGTTGCTAACGTCATTTCACGGAAACATGTCTGGGGGTGGTGCACTGCCTTCTGCAACTGCACAAGCGACGTTCAAGTTGGGTAGCGATCTTCACAGCCTGACCAGATTCACCCTAAATTGCTTTCTTATGCACGAGAATCGATTCCTCGCTGTAGCGATAGGACGAATGCTTAGAAAATTAGACGAGTTGGAAAAAGTAATGTGAAGCAAGGCCGTACTTTGGGTTACACTTATACGCATGAACTGAATAAATTGCGACGACTATAGATATTGGTAAATTCTTTACTATAATGCAGTCATAATTTCAAGTTTTCATTTAAATGACAATCTCAATAAATATTTGCCTGTGTCTGTACTAATACTGTATATCAACAACCATCAATTTCCATTTTGTAAA
Organism: Clitarchus hookeri; assembly: GCA_002778355.1. Classification (NCBI taxonomy): domain Eukaryota; kingdom Metazoa; phylum Arthropoda; class Insecta; order Phasmatodea; family Phasmatidae; genus Clitarchus; species Clitarchus hookeri. The sequence continues at coordinate 72,716 of NQII01005723.1, read as the reverse complement.
CAAAAATATTCTGCCAAAACTATTAGTGTGGATGTTTATATGCTAGGTCAGCATCCTCTTCCCACCTCCCCTGCCATTTTCACGAATAACATTTCTTGATACGCCTCTTCATAAACACGTGTAAGGAAATGCTTCATTTATAGCCGCAGTAAGCTGTTCGATGTCCTGGGATAAACATGTAAACAGCTTGATAATGGTTTGCTGAAATTGAGAGCCAGTTACTTAACACTGCGTGGCTCACAAATTCATTTCTTTCTATCTAATTCTCTAACAAATTTTAACTAACAAAAGTGAATGTTGAGACAAAACGTTCTTCTATTATCTCACTGCTTTGTCATGGTATACAAAATATTTCTNTCTAACAAAAGTGAATGTTGAGACAAAACGTTCTTCTATTATCTCACTGCTTTGTCATGGTATACAAAATATTTCTTTACTAGTATGTCAAGATGTAGTCTCCCTACCCTTCCGTCGTTTGTCCGAATCTACTAATAACGTATTGAAAGTTGTGACTGTTAAACGAAGCAGTTTCTGACAATTATACGCAATAATTTTTATATCTTCGCATGGTTTAGCTAAATATTTTAGAAAAATAACGAAGATGACTGTAAAGTTTGGCCTACTACATGAAATATTTCATATTTATTTTGATCTATTCTAGTTAATTATTTTTATTACTACGTATAGAAAGCCAGAATCCTGCTAATTTTACGCTTGGATAATATTCTTTATTTGCCTTATATGCTTGTAGCTGAAGTATAGAAGTTAATTAATATAAACTTATAATCCTCGTTGGCCCAGCCAAACGGAGAAACAACCTCACGTACATAAAATGGCCGAAAACGAAAGTTAAAAACTTAATACGTGTACGCAGTACATAAAAACATGGCCACGTTAAACCAGTATCTGCAGTGAGGAAGAGGCAGGGATACACAGCACAGATAGTATCAATAATAGGGTACGCCCGGCCGCGATATTTGTGCTAGCCGAGCGCTGCAGCGAGGCGGGTGGCATTTGATCATCTCCGTTGGGCCGCCGACATTTTAAACTGCGTCAAACGTGGCACATGGGAACCTTTTCCTTTCCTTTATTCACGCGCGCCGCGCAACAAAATGGCGGCCGGTGTGCGTGCGCCACGCCGCACAATGCAACGGCCTAATGGCGTAATCGGGATTTAAATTTAAACCCCTTTTCCTTTGTGCGCGCGACCAGAGGTGGTTTTGGGGGAGCGCACCCCAAATCGGGACGCCGTATTAAACTGAAATATTAATCGCGCGACCACTTTTAATTGCGGGCGCTGCAAATAGCTGCGGCGCGCGGTCAGCTGTCCCTGCTCGTCAGCTGTTTCATTATGGAGCCGACGAGGGAGGTGAGTGAGGTAGGGAAGGGACGACGGATTTGAACGAAGCGTGCCCCGTTTTCAAATTCAGATTACTGTCCACGCGGACACCCTAGTACCGACACGATGGTCACACAAAGTGGCTAAGTTGCAGCTGATGAGCCGCCTATACTACAACACGAGCAACATGTATAATATATTGTCACTTGCAGAATCGGTAACACAAAGAAAGTTTTACTGTAGTAAAAAAAAATCGAGTTGTGGACGTGTCGTGTTCACGACCGTGGGTTTTACGCAAATACGTCTTGGTTAGCGCATATTTCATTTGAAGTATGAGAATAAAATGAAATCAAAGAAATCGATACAGCATTGTTACAGTTGTTTATTGCCATTCATTGTTATTTTCTCAACTGTCAAGCTCTTTGTTTTTTATTTTATTTCGATTTCTATACAGATAAATTTGGGTGATTACATCGAGCAATCGCGAGTAAAGTCCAATATACACCATCTCCCAACATTTAATTCTGCTCCGTTACTTGTTAATCAGTATGACATCATGAATCCCTGATTATTAGCCATGCTCTCCTTGCGGCGATTATGGGTAATATGCTTGGTGCGAATTTTCAACACACTGCCAGCACGAGTCCATACCCATGTGACCTGGTTCAGAGAAAAACTCTAACTGGGCCATCCCAGGTAAACCCGTGCTCCTCCTTTCTTTCCATGACACTTGTGGGGTTCCCGAGCTGCAGTCGGCCACCTCCTTATTGCAAGGCGTATCACTGTTTTGTGCCCTGAGAGGGAGGTCCTACCATTGAATCTCAAGTACTCCTACCGGGCGACTTGGACAACCATGGTGCGCCTTACGCCCAAACCACAGACCGGTCCCCAGGGCACTCTACAGATAAAACACATGTCGAGGCAGAATGATCATTCGCATTTGAGGTCACGATCATCCTACGAGGTATTAAGTCTCACGGACTGCAACCTTACACCCATTACAGCAGGGATGTTCAAACGGTCGATCGCGATCGACCGGTCGATCGTGAGAGCTTTAAAAGGTGATCGCGGACATATGTCTACATTCCCTCAAGAAATTAAAAATAAGCGTCTTCCGTAGGTCACTCGTACGGCGACACTGTGATACGTGATAGTAAAATGTAACGTCACGCCAAAAAGAACGTTGCGCACCGCCGAAGTTGTTGGCGCGGCTTAGTATTGTTTACTCCCATTGTTTGTAAAGAATGGCTTTCTGGATTAAGAAACCGCGTCGTGAGTTTTATTCCGTTTTGACAAGTTTGCAAGTTTGGTAAAATCAAATAACAATTTTATCCGTCGCCTGGAGCGCTAATCGTTATGAATATTCTCGCTAGGTCGCGCTCTCTTCGAAAAATGGTGGCAACGATTTACAAAATTTAAACATAACCTGATGTGATGAAAATGTACTCGGCATAGTAACTCGCGAGTGTGGATGGTGCTTAAAAAAAAAAAAAACAACAACAACAACAGGTCGTAACAGCGACAGTTTTACCATATGTCATGTTAGAACTCAGTTCTACCCCCTTACTTTTTTTTTGCCGATCGCTTGCACCCCATTTTTTTTGCGGTCGATCGCTGATGGTACAAGTTTGAGCACCCCTGCATTACGGGCTGGTTCCTCGACACCAGGCTAAAACCTTCCAGGCGTAGAAGACTGCGGCCACAGCTCCCACGCTCTTCCAGTACCTTCAACCAGAGAGAGGCTGCCTCTACCTCTAGGGGCATCGCCAGACCTCACCGGGTGTCTCTCCTTTGATAAGTCTTAACCTAAAGCCCTAGTCCCCCTCATAGGGTGTAAGGTGCAGACTTATCTAAGGATAGACACCCGGTGATATCTGGCGATGCCCCTTGGCGTGTGCTGTCATAACTTAGACATACCTAACTTAAAAAAACATGACATAGAAGCATGTGAGATATAATTTTCTAAGTTATGCCTGTTCTAAATTATGTGGATCTAAATTGTGAATTTTCTAAGTTGTGTGTTTCTAACTTATGACAGCTCTAAGTTGTGTGTTTTTAATTTATGATAGTTATTAGTTGTGTGTTTCTCACTTATGGTAGTTCTAAGTTCTGTGTTTCTAAATTACGATAGTTCTAAGTTGCATGTTTCTAAGTTATGATCCTTCTTATTTATGATTGTCAAAGTTATGGTGTTTCTAAGTTATGTGGTCCTGTGTTGTATGTTTCTAAGTTATGACAGTTCTAAGTTGTGTGTTTCTAGGTTGCAATCGTACTGCATTGTATTTTTCTAAGTTGTGAGTTTATAAGATATGAGTTCTAAGTTGTGTGTTTCTAAGTAATGGTAGTTCTAAGTTATGATTTTTTACGTTACGACGTTTATAAGTTATATGATTCTGCGTTGTGTGTTTTTAAGTTACGTGTTTATAAGTTATGACAGTTCTAAGTTATGACGTTCTAAGTTATGACGTTCTAAGTTACGATGTTTCTAGGTTATGTGGGTCTTATTGGTAAAAGAGTTGTTTGTGTTGTGGCGAATGTTTTCATACGGTCATACAGTTAGCACCTGCCTAGCTTCTGACTTTTGGAACTAGAAGCAGAAGGATAGCTGTCTTGACCAGGAACTTCCTCTACATCCGTTTTAAGAAATCACATTATTCAGCTTTATTCATTTCCCAGTAGATGGCATTTTCTGGAAAGGCGTGAGTTCATCGATTCTATCAATATAATTAGCAAAACAGATCGGCTGACGAGCGGTCGAGAAGTTCAGCGCTTGCTAGGACATTTATCAAAAAAATGTCAACATTTTTACAGCAAAAAAAAAGGGGAAGGGGGGGGGGGGGTTGTTTAAAAACTACCAGCGCTTATAGCAATTTCTTGTAGTATACAATACAGTTTTGTGCATTAAATGGCTGGAGTTATTTTATATTTGACAAGTGGGTAAGAATTTTGTTAGCACAGCGGTAGTCCACTTGCCTTGTGATCAGTTTTATATTAAGATTAGCTGATGTCTACCATCTATGGATGTCTCCATTTTATTATTATAATAAACGGCCCTGCATCCCATCATACTCAGTGAGCATTATATCTGGCAGAATAGAGTTTCTTCAACTCGTGCGAGAGAAAATTTAATCACTCAGTCAATAAAAAACCTTTAGAGTAACTCTTTCGAAAAAGTGTATTTAATTTCTTCCAGAAGCCTTAAAATGTTTTTTTTATATACTGTGCTGTGATTTAATTTACTCAAGGAGCAGCCTCGATTTCGCGAAACGCATATACCTGCAATGCATATAATATCAAGATAAGAGATTTCATAGTACAATTTTATTATAACATTAGTTGGAATAAAATATCAAATAAAAAAGGCATAGTACGACAATATCTTAAGGATCATTTAATAATATATCCTTTACCCAAAATAACCAGTCCGGTGCTTCATATAAAAAACTCTTTGCTGAAGACTAGGGCCCCTCTTCCTGAACAAGAACAAAGTTATTTGGAATGCAATTTTTACAGTATATGAACAGGAAAAATATCTCTTGCACGAATGAAGGAAGGCAAATAATATTTTGTAAGTCTCTGGATAATAGTTTCCACATGCCAGTCCTTGTGACTGATATCACCAATTTACTTATTAATTTATGTTTCATCACTTTTTACATAATTTTTTCCTTCACTTCGTTATGTTAGTTTGCAGCGAAGTGAACTTTTAACCATCACTTGGGTAAATTTTTAAGGAGGGGTGACATCATCTTGCGGTGTTTTCCCTTCAAATGCTATAATTAGTGTTGTTTTATAGACAAATATTTTTTATTTATTGTCACATAAAAATTTTTTATATATAAAAAAGGAACAATTTCAGTTAATATAGGTAATAAATCTGCTTTACTAAACGTTTAAAATGATTTCGATTAAGTGTAGAGGGATTTTACAGAAATTATACTGAAATTAATAAGTTAGGTTTTAATGTACACACTCATGTGCATACACACATTCACACAGACACACAGTNAAATGATTTCGATTAAGTGTAGAGGGATTTTACAGAAATTATACTGAAATTAATAAGTTAGGTTTTAATGTACACACACATGTGCATTCACACAGGCACACAGTGAGAAAAAAGTTAACTCACAAGTCTTTCTTTCCTTCGGAAAGTAGGCTAAAAATAGGAAAGCGTTTATTATGACAGAGCTTTACATCTTACTTTACCAGCAATATGACGTGTCTCCATTGTACAGAGTTACGAAGCAAAACAAAAAGAAAACAACAAGTTACTGATAACTGATGAGCCTTCTTTCCTCTGCATGGGTGCAAATAAATTCTAGTGAAGTTCTTAAAAGCTTAGCTGGTAGGTAGGTGTTGACGTCTCATTGACAGAAATATCATTAGGGATGAACCCAGAAACACGTGAAACAGTACCAGGACAATTAAAATACACGAGTGACCTATCTGGGATTCGAATTCAGAAGAACTCGTAAAATAAAGCTAGCTTGCTATCAACTGCCTCACGAAGGTTGGAATTGGAGCATCAACTTCGGATGTTTCAGTCTAATGTTTTGAATGATAGAGTTCACTAACCTGAAATATTAACATGACCAACATTTTGAAAATAAGTGCATGAGCCACTAAAAAACCCATAAATTTACTTGGCCTAACACAATGCTACCTGTGTGAAAACTTTGGTGAAAATCGGTTGATTGGTCTCCGAGATATGACATAAAAATCTCATTTTCTTAAACAGGGCTATCTTACAAAATTGCTTAAAAAAATGCTCTGTACACCATTTTTCTAATAGTAACTGTAAGCATAAAATGTTTGACTGGAATTGTCAAATTGTTAAGTAGATATGCCAAAAATATAAAAATATTTATATGGCAGCCAATTTGAAAATCATGGCAGGGTACCATTTTAAAAAAAGTATCTCTTCATGGCCTTCTTTATATGTGCAAAATTTTGTGGAAATTAGTTTAATTATTCCGGAAATAGGGCAAAAAGTTCAATCTACTTACGTGACACTACTTTGCAAAAAATGCGGCAAAAAACACCTCTGTTTGCATAAATGACGCTTCTTATTAATACTGTTCACGTACAAATTTTGGCTGAATTTTTTTAAAACGTTTCATATATATATATATAACAAATTAATCTAAATTATTTATATAAAACCCATTAAAACCCGGTTGCACCACATTACAGATATTAATTTATATACCCTACTGTCAGGTTTGTACAATTACGTGAAATTTTGGTATGAATAAGTTGATTGGTTCTCGAAATATGGCATAAAAAATCCAGTGTTCATGTGACGATCTTCATAAATGGAGTTCAAAAAGTGTGTATATTAGCACATTCGATGGTTGTAAAAGATAAAATATACAAAGATATAATTAATATCTGTTACATAGTTTCGTAGATATAGCCCACGAAGCTAAAATGTTTGTATATGCATGATTCAGAAAATAAGAAACTTGCAAACTTAAAACATAAAAGTTTATATGGCCTACCACAGTAAAACTTCCTCGCCAAATTTGAAAGAAATCAGTTTATTGTTTCCCGAGAGACGGCATAGAAACTATATTATTTCATGTGGGGCTATCTTACAAAATGGCGAAGAAATGAGGCTTTGCATATAAAGTTTTGTTGGATATAACTTATACTGTCAGCACAAAGTTAAGTTGCAATTTGTTTTGTAATTTCTTACATAAAAAATTCTGAGTTAAAATTATTGTACGGCCTCCATTTTCAAAATATGTTTGTTTGAGCCTCTCGAAGTTTATCATTTTATATTGCCTGCCATAGTGCTACTGTTTGCCAAATTTTGTATAAATCCGGTTGCTTTTCGGAGATATCACGTAATTTTAATTAGTTATGTGAAACAATTTTGCAAAATGGTGGACAAAAGATATTTTGTGTGGACACGTTTGATGGTTTTAATATATACAGCCAGCATACAAAGTCTCTTTGGAATTAATTACACGAATTCAACGATATAATAAAAAAAATATAGCTCTATCGCCACCGTTTTGAAAATAAGTGTCATAAATACATAAAACTTATCAGCTAACATAACCTACCACAGTACTACTTGTTTGCCATATTTGATAGGAATGTGTCAATTGTTTCCCGAGATATTTCACAAAAACTTCATTAATTCATGTAGCGCTGTCTTACAAAATAGCGGGATAAATTGGTTGTTTTTCGGCTTATATAATACTTGTAATATATACTGTCAGTGTATAAAATTCTGTTGAAATTGGTCAAACGGTATGGTAGTTATACAAAATAAACCTAAAATATTTGTATGGCCACCATTTTGAGAATAAATACCTAGTAAATTCATTAACTTATATTTACCTAAAATTACGTGTCAAATTTGGCAAACATAGTTTCAGTAGTTTTTGAGATATAATGTAAAAGCTTTATTTTTTCATGTAGCATTCTTCCAAAAAAGTCGTACCAACAAAAACATTCACACCTAAATTCAATGCCTACATCTTGCGCTGTCAAGATACAAAATTTGCTTTAAATAGCTTGAATAATTCCCGATATATGACATATCATCCTAAATTGTAAAATGGCCCGCAATGTTGACAGTAAATTCCCGGCGTAGTCTAAAACTATAAAAGTCAGGTGTCCCTACTTAGTACTATACGATTACCGAGTTTGGTGAAGTTCGGTTCACATGTTCAAAAATTGAAAGAGGAGGACACATTTACGCACAAGCACACCCACAGACACACATGTGTGTGTATATATGGCAGAGTTGATTAAGGCGGAGCGAAGGCGAGAAGGAATGACAGAGCATTACTGTAATACCTGGAAAATTCTAGAAATTAAGAGATGGTGATGTCATATGGGTGGCGATGTCATCCACGATGACAGGGTCGAGCGAAGGTGAAGGTGAAACAAGAGCACGGTTTGAGCGAGTGGAACACAAGCGACAGAAATGAGTAAATAGCAGGCAGCAGAATGAGTAATTGGGAAACAAGATGATGATTCGAGGGGACAGAGTAAATAGCAGGTGAAATATTGAGTAATTGGGAAACAAAATGATGGCGATGAAGTAATACAAGATGATGGTGGTGACATAATACAAAATGACCGCGATGACATAATACAAGAAGGCGGAGGTGATATAATACAAAATTGTGACGATGATATAATACAAGATGGTGGTCAAAGGTCAAGGCGAAGGTCATAAAATACGGCGACTAATGGTCAAGGTCATCCAAAATAGTGGCGGTGACATAATCCAGGATGGCGGACACCAGAGCCAGAGCCACCTCCATATTCCTGTTCCTGTAGCCCCCAAATCTATCTACTAGCGCTTAGGAGTAAATTATTTTGAAATATTTAGGGATATTTGATAGTGCAAATAATGTAGTTATTTATTAACATTAAATGATAATCCGAGATTGCAAAAGAAAAAATCCGAGTTTTTATTCTTGCTCCTAAAAAAGTGATCGTAGAGTACGTGAATGCTATACATCTGCACTAGTATCGCAATGAGACATAATAAACTTTAAACGTACCAAATTAAAATCACTTCTGTTATGTTTTTCTCAGTGGGAAGTGTTAAATATTATCAAATACACTATCCAATAATAGTTAATATTTGCCACTTTCAATATGCTTACTTAATCATACAAGAATTCAAATCTCAGCAATGTTGATCAAAATAACTAGGTACGTACTTGCTTTGGCTTCCTCTTATAGAAGTCTCGCATAGTGGTCACGGGAACCGCATTACGATATACAATAATTACAATATGATTGTTAAAGTACGAAACCTGCGGCGTAAAATAGAAGATGCTATTCCAAACCTGGTATGAAATTCAGCCATACGAGACCATTAATATCTTGCTGCGTGCCTGGTAAAACAACTGCTTTTGGTTGAATTTGTACGTAATTGTAACGTACAAAAAATGCAAAGTCAAATTTGTTACAGGAAAAATACATATAAGCTACAAAATATAACGACATTATCTACGAAATGGTGACAGAAACAAAATGAGTGTGTGTGAAAGAGAGAGAAATACTGGTCGTACCATAATTCAATAAATATTTTTAAGTGGGCAAAACTTATTTTTGTTTTGTATTTACGGTCGTATGCTTACCAGATAGGGTGCGTGGCCTTAGTATGGTACACTGCTACAATACGTTAGTAAACTAAAAATCGCGACATGTAACTAAAGTTTAGAACTGACGACAAACATCTTTAACATAAAATAGTATTTTTTACCGTATATTTTTTAACGTGAGCATGTAGTTGCCCCTAATATTCATAAATACAGTGTGCCTTCCAAAGTTGCCGAATTACTTAGATTCTGCGTGTAGTATAACAAATTATCTCATCCTGGTTTCACTCATAATTATCGGAGATTCGCTACGTATCTGCCTGATCTAGGGAGAGACACACCTTCGAAAGTGCAGTGTGTGATATAGACACATGCGTGAAAATAATCACTCGTGTCTCCTTCCAGTGATAACTAAGATCTCGGTCTGTATGAACTGATATGGTATGTGAGCTGCATTTGTTCATTTCTGTAACTAAATTGCATGCAGGCAGACGACACCAGTCGGTCCTGCACGACTGTTCGGCGTTGATTTAATGTACAACATCAATCCGGCTTTGATTTGTAAACACTCGATTGATGTTGCACAGAGCACGTGCGCGACGCTAACTGACTAGCTCATAAGGGCAAAGCGGCCAAATAAATGCGCAAATCACAGTAAAAGAGCAAAGTAATTTAAAGTGCACTAGTTGAGAGTACATGACGGGAAGAAACATTGCACTAACTTCTGCGTTACATTTTACTTTTTCTGTCTTATTGAACAAAAAATTAATTAACTATTAACTATTTTTTCCTTGCTGTACAGGCTTTTTACTAGGGCCATAGCTATACTTAAGTAAAAAACATCTTATTTGTTTGTATCTCAAAGTTTATTTCCACGATGCAGTCCAGCTGGAACCAAGAATGAGTTGTGCGTCCCCTCATCCTTCCCTACATTTCAAGTACGCCGGTGTTCCGTGGTCCAGTATTTAACAGCACAGCGCAGTAGCGATCCACCGTGCATTGGCCACGGCCAGGTGTGGGAGCAATGGAGATGACATTTGTTCGACCACATTCGCCTGAAAACTACGACCATGCACCGTGTCACACATCCGTGCATTTGGTAGGCAATTTGGGGCAAAGTTTGCTAAAATGACGAAAACTATTACGCCGTTTACTACGCCTTAACCAGTCAAACTTGAACATGTTTATTTCATACCGCAGCGTTTCTAGGGATTCATTTTGGACAAACCCAAGTGTGTTTTCTTACCTGAGATAAGACTGGTGCGCTGTACGGTGCAGGTGATAGTTATGAGTAGAAACCTGAAAAATTCGCGGATTCATTTTGGGACAAGCTAGAATTCAAAACACATGTGTTTGTATAACTTTAGCTATTGGTCCACTCGGCGTTTGACGCCTCCTGGAGAACAGTGGCCCAATCGTCACCTTCCACTGCGACAGCAGACAACCACTGCACAGTTGACATCGGCATATCTGTACATACGACTGTAGAGTCTAGTCTGCAGGTCATTGAAGTCGCGAATTTTTCAGGTCCCTAGTTATGGGTCATACACGTTTTACTCCCTTTCCCAGTAGCAGTGACATCAGCACACGAAAAAAGGACGACGTATTTTAAGCAAAGAATTTTAAAATTTTTGCCTAAATGCTATGTTTTGTTGCCTTACGTGGTTTAATAAATAGTAGCAGGAAAATTTTTTGTTCTTCCAAAGAACACGAGTTACTACATAATGAGTAATGGCATGCAAGTGTAACTGCAAATTTAAAGTAAATACATTTAATTAACTCTGTTTAAAATACTTTTTATATCTAGAAAAAAAACGCAGNTTTGTTCTTCCAAAGAACACGAGTTACTACATAATGAGTAATGGCATGCAAGTGTAACTGCAAATTTAAAGTAAATAAATTTAATTAACTCTGTTTAAAATACTTTTTATATCTAGAAAAAAAACGCAGTTTTACGTTACAAATTTTCAACTTGCGAAAGTTGTACAATACATACATTTAATACATGTGCTATCACTATACAAAAAACTATTATTGCATTGAAAATTTTGAAATCGTAAAGTAGGGTATCAAGTTTACTAACTATGTCCCTTTTTTGTCAAAAGCAATGGGTTTTGCTTTTAGTGTCAGGAATTTGCAACTTTTCAAACATGTGCACACATTCGTGAAATGTGTGCAAACACGAACTCTTATTAATATTTTAAAGACGAAATACGTTAAATTAGATTATCTGACAAAAAAAAAAACGTCATGTCATCTAAAGGTTTAATTTTTACTGTTGACTGTTTTCTATTATTTAATTCTTACGTATAATATTTCAACCGATTTATAATTTTCACTACAAAATAACCTCTTTCAAAATTTTTGCTGTAAAGGTTTCTTAAATATTTCAACATAAGCTTTAAGTTCACAAAAAGTTGAATAACGGTTTATAATAATGTTTTATCATTAATACTTATAATTTATTAACATTAAATTCTTTACCATTACGAGCTTGTAAATTTATTGATTCTTTTTTAAAAATTGATTAAAAAAATTTGTAAAATTTTACTAGATTTATCTTGAATGGAGTAGAAAAACCATATTTATAAAAAAAAAATAATAGTCGACATATATTTATTACCTTTGTTTATTTTTGATATATAAATTACATTTCCAGAACCCATTTAAACTAAATCATCTTGCCATAAATAATAAATCCATAATTAAATAACGTTTCTTTTAACAAAATTTTAAATTAGTTTTATAATTAATTAATTAGGCATTGTGAATAAAATATATTTTTTAAAGAAATTCTATTTATTTGTGTTGCTCTCTGAATATATTCTATTCTGAAAACTTTGCCATTTTTGTTTTCACTTTTATACTATATTTCTACTAAATTTTTTGCACTCCAAACTTTTTTAAGCACATTTATATATGTATCTTTAAAAATAGTAAAATGCAAATATTTATTTAATATGCCGTAGCGATTTGTATATCATCAACTAGTTTAAAATTTATTTGACCGCTATTTAAAAAAAAAAAATGTTTTTTAAAATTAATACCATTACATCAATTTTTTATTTTTCAATTTGTTGAATTGCGAATGTTTGTATTAATTCTGAATACTGTACATTTAAAAATAAATTTTGAAATAACTAAATCCAGTATCTAATTAAAAATATTTATTGATTCTCCCTTTTGTTAATTTTTCAGTTAAATTTATGGTTTGTACTATATTCGATTGAAAATAATCTAGATTTAATTTCTCGTTGGGAGCAATATAATTGGCAACATTTGTTTATCTATTGTTTTACGTCGCAAAATTTTAATTTATTGATATCGGCTTGTAAGACGAATCACTAAAAATATCAATTTAGATATTAAACAATTATTAAACGTTTAATGTTTTCAATTTTTTTTAAAGCAGAAATTATTTTGTTGGCTTGTGCTTTAAAAGTTTTAAATTCGATTAGCTCAACAGATTAAGATATTTTCACATAATCTCTTAATTCAGATTTTAAAAAAAACATCTTTGTGTTTGATAAGTTGATGTGATTTTATTTTCTAAATAATTAACTGTATTTCTTATTGCAAATATTTTAAAATCTTAAAGTTACAAAGAAATTAAAATTAACAACTTTTAAGTTTACGAATGTAACACAGTAATTAACAAGAAACTAATTAAGATATGTTAGATAATTTTTGAAAGCTACATTTTTTTAAAACTGATAAAATAACTTTCTACATGTTAATTTAATTAATTTACAAAAGGAATTTTTTTTTCTAAAACTGCAAGTTCTATTACCAATATAAGGGGAAAAATTATATTATTTTGATTTTGAATAAAATTTTTTTTAGTATATTTTTGAAATCATTAAATTGTTTGTTTATCATAACATTTAATGAATTTTTTGAAGCAACATATTTTTTTGAAATATTAGAATTTTTATTTTGATTGTATATAATTATCTTGTATTTTAAAGATACATCATTATTAAATATATTAAAATTTTCATTTTTATCACATTAACATGAAATAGATTTATGTGCAAAGATTATACTGTGTTGTAAGAAACTGACTTGGTATTGGTTTAATACCATCAGGAAAAATAGCATCAATAAGATTATCAGTTGTTACATTAAACTCACAATTCTGATTACTGTGGTACATTTTAAGTCACTTAAATATCATGAAATTTTTCATGTTTAACATGTGCATTAATATTTATGTTTGGAAAATTTTTTGTTTATACTATCATCAATTTTAAAATATTTATCCCAGCAACTGATTAATGATTTCCATACAAATCTGCTCTATAGCAAAAAAATAAGTTATACCAGAAAATTTATATCTTTTAGAAAATAGATTTAGTTCTATTAAATTTTTCATAATCAAAATTCTGACTTCTGTCATCATAATTAATTTTATTGTTTTTGAAATAACTAAATAACTCTATTGTTATATATTTTCTTAAAATAAATAAAAATAAAAAATATTTTTAATATTTTTATAAAAACAACCCAATGAGTATTAGGATTAAATAAAATATCTAAATGAGATATTAAACATTAATTTTATTAATGCAATAGGTAAATCATAAGTTTTTTAATATTTCAAGTAATTTTTAATTAATTTTTGATGAACGAATTATTGCAATTTTTTGGTATTTCTTTTTCCTTCTTTGCTAGAATAACTTCGCCTAATTGATTTTCTATAACTAAGTTCAGTCTTTCTTAATTCTAGCATTCCCACCTTTAATATTTATAATTAGATTGAAAAGAGGAATGCTAGAATGAAGCGGACGAGAAGATGCGAATAACATATTATTACTATTGTTTTAGGGAAATATATATATTAGAATCACATTCTAGGTGTAGGAACTCACCTGGACACACATACACTTCCGTACATCCATGTGTATATATGCATCCATCCAGTAGGGCACATCTAGAATTAAATTTACTATCGGTCTACTTGCATAAATTTTACAATAACCATAAGTACTTCGGGCCAAAATTAAAGTAAAAAAAAAAAAACAGAAAAATATAGGTTAAATATTAAATTATTTTAATGACCTCATATTAACTTTTAACAAACAAAAATAAATCAATGTCAGATATACCAATGATATTATGTCCCAAGCACATGGAAATTAATTATATTTTTGATCGAATCTCTTATGTCTACAATACTTCCAAAAAATAACTAAAAATAAAAACCGAACAACACAATATATATTGTTTTGGTTATTTTTTTCGTAGTAATTGTAGGCAATGGAGATACTATAAAATTGGAATTCAGTTGCACCACACTATTGCCATTAAACTTCAGAAACCACATGGAAATGCACTTGACAAAAAAAAAAACAATTGAATGTTAACCAACCTGACCAACTTTAGTGTGAAAAGTGGCTAGTCCTGTTCTTCATAATTCTCGTATACTGAGGCTCATAACTGAAGCGAGAAATGCGTATTAGGTTTTCAAGTGTGTCATCCTTCAAACTACTTGTTCTTATATTTGCTGGTAGTCAGCGATAGCTGAAAAGTTGTTCATTTTACTTAGTTCAATCCAGATATTTATGTAGTCAGTGGAAGTTTTGAAGAGATCATTCACACTTAACCGAACAGAGAAATGACATATTTCTAGCTTCAGCCTCACTTCATCAATTGAAAACCAATAATTAAGTTCATAAATGAGCCGTGGCCTGATGTCTTTAGTAAAAGGTCCTAGAAAGAATTGAAAAACAATTTTTTCCTTTTCAACTTTATTGAACCGTGAATGAAACTCAGATTTAATATTATTCAAGTAGCCAGTCATTTCATCTTTTATTCATTTTTTTATCAACTGGTCCTTCTTTTTCTACAAATTCTTTAAGGGTTGGGAAAATATCAAGATTACAACACAAAAAATCCTGAATAAAAAATTCAATCTATTTTCTTGAAACTCAAGACTTATTCTAGAAACGCACACATAGTTTCATATTTATGGCCTACCTTATTAACTCGGATTCATGTTATTAAGGTAAGACAAAATGTCAACAAGAAAGTCAAACCTAGCAAGTTGATCTGGATCTTGTAATAAATTAAAAATAATATCCTTATTTTCAGATGTTTCCAACAGTTCTAGGAAAAGAATAATTTCTTCTCTTAAAACCCAAACTCTTTTCAGCATTTGGCCTTTGCTCAGCCGCCTAACAGTGTTACAGAGAAACACATCTGTGAATTCAGAATTAAGATCCTTTAACAACTGTTTAAGGTTCGTATGTGTAAGAACTGATCTTGACCTCAAAATGTTTACCAGTTTTACGATTTCAGTTAGCGAGAGAAAACATCCTTAGTCAGTTACCACAGAGGACATTATTATGGATAATGCAGTGGTAAGGAATTATAGAGCTATTCATTTGTTTCAGATTTCCAACTAGCCCTTCCTTTTCATTTGCCATTGTTGGTGCTCCATCCGTTACTTCAGATGCAATATTTGCAATGCGTACACTTACACTTTCTCGTTTAATATAATTTCTCCAGTGGTTCTCCCATAAATTGTTATCAGTCCTAACAATTCTATCACAAATCTCTCCCCCCCTCCCCCCTTAACAAATCGGACAAAAACAGACAGCTGAGCTCTATTTGAAATATCGGTAGACTCATCAGCAGTCAAAGAAAAACCAATTCTTGTGAAAGTTGACAACATATGTTATTGGCAAGTTCTTTGCAACCTCGGGTTGCAGTGTCGTTCGATAAAGGAATTTTATGGTAATTTGTTGACAATTTCTTAACCTTCTATAACATTAACAGTTTGAAACTCGCACTCTTTCACAACTTCAGCATGAGTAAAAGGAATGATGTTGTTACACAGAATCCAGGAAACTCTTCAAGAATCTTTTGTACATTTATCTTGAGCTGAGCTTCCTTCATGCATAATTTAACTTCCTTGTTTGTATGATAATAGAGTTCTGTTAATTTTTTTTCTTGAAGAAGAATCACACTTAAACACTCCTTGTGATTATTCTAATAGCGTCGTTTTAAGTTACGTACCTTAACGACCGATACCACTTCATTGCAAATTAAGCATTTTGGTTTGTTTAGACCCGCCATGGCAAAATAAAATTGGTTCGTCCACTCTCTCTTGCACTGGCTGTTTTCTGTGTTCACTTTCCTCTGTTTACTACGTGACGTCATTCTACACTTCAGTAATATGAAATAAAAAGCATGGCATCATTATTATAATAGGAAAATCACATGATATTGTGATATCAACACGCTTTGCGGCTTCAATACACGAAAAAACTCCACTAACTGCCACTGCTGCCTTGAAACTGATGTTATCTTTGTTCTCGCACCCGAGTCAATCGCCACAAGTGTCGATAACGAGATTGTCGTTCCGAGCGCAGTTCACAAGAGCACATCGAGCGCTGTTAACAAAGGCACGCCAGGCGCAAGCGCGGTTTACAAGGGCACACTCTTAATACCGTGTTGTTGATACGGGGTAAAAGGCCAATAATTTATAAACCGTTTATAGAATGGAATCACATCCGGTTATTCCACAAATCGGTTAACCCGCTTCCGGTGAATAGAGAGTTGACTGAATTAACATTCAAGTAATTTCCTTTAAATTATTGAATCCAATTTTCACCTAATATCTGACATTTTTATCGCGGGCCAGCAGAAATCTGTCTGCTGGCCGGATTTGGCCCGTGGGCCGCCTATTGAGAAGGCATGGTCTAGTGAATCGAGACATGATCTAGTGAGAAGATATGATCATAGTTACAATTAACCTAAAGTGATGTGGAAAAGAACACAAACAATACCAAATAACCAACATCCATTAACCTATTCATATCTTCTCCAAATACAGTGGTTATTTCCATCATCAACATCCCGTACACTACAACGACCCACATCCTAACACTTGGCTACACCTAGTCTGTCATCAGATAACTGCCCTGATTCGGTTCTGCCATACAAGACGAGACTTCTCGTCCACTCCCTTCTAGCATTCCTACCATTAATAATGGTGTTTTCATTGAAATGGGGAACACTGGTCTTCTTTGGTTTTTCTTTTTTTTTCAATTGAATTATATACACCGTTAGCTCCTCAGAGTATTCCATAAATTGAAATTAAACATGGTGAAAAAGCTCCAGTGTTTAAAATAGTACAATTTTTCCTTTTAATATATATTTTACTGTTGCGAATGATAAACTTAACTAAAATACTTTACCTTATTAAATTTTGTCAAATATTATTCCTTCAATTTTATATTTAGTTAAAAACTGATCTATATATAATATTATAAGTAGATTAATTGGAATATCAAAAGGTATGTTTTAAATATTGACATTAATAAAAATAATGTATATATTCATATAACAAATATCAATAATAATAATATTTTAAACCCATATGACTGACTGCTTTTAAATTAAAATGTAATACTGCATTATATATATATTTTTTACATTTCATACATTATAATATACCAAACGAATTTTCTTTTAGCATACATATTTCCAGTAACAATGGCAAAATTTTTTTTTTCTTCACAAAATTGGAGTATCTTTACCTAAAATAATTTCTTCCAGCTTCATGTCTTGATTCAAAATATTTATAATTTAAATAAGGAACATAATTATATTTAAAAGATTCATCTATTTTATTTATATTTTTATCACCTTTCTTTTATAGTTTACTAAATTTAGTAATGAACCTCGATAGTTATAACCAAGCAAATGCATTTATAGTAAATTGAATTATTTAATTCCCAATTTATTTTTTCAAAAACACTATATTCAGAATTCCAAAGAGAATGAGAATAACATCTTAAACTCATTTTAGATATGGAATGTCTATAGGATGGTTAATCAAGTAGTCAGGAAATATATTATTTAACATATTCATTATCGTAACATTTTTGTTATTATATTTTTTATTTCCGCGATTTTCTTCGCCGTGAATAACTAATAGTCAATCAGTTAATTTTAATTGACGAAACGTTGAAATAAGTTCTTTTAGTGAATTATTATATTTTTTTCCTAGGCCAGATTTTAGTGTTCTTGGTAAATGTTTTTTCTAAAGGATATATTATTTTTATATATTTTTCATAAATTGGTTTGGTAATATTTTTACTTGAAATTAAATATACATTTTTTTAGGATTTTACTTTTTATATGCGATACTTTTCGATAAAACAATTTCTGTATCATTACCATAGACTTTATTAACATATTTATTTTCAAGATCTTTTTACCTATTTGTCCTTAAAAATAATATTGTCCATCTGTTAATACATATTCTTTACCATTGTGGAATACGTTATAATTATTTTATTTACTTTTGTATCACCTATAAAATTATTGTCCAACACATCTTAAAATATATTTGTCATTGATAAATGAATTAATTTTAAATTTCTTTACTATTATTAATAATATTCGTAATGGTTCGATTACTAATTGTTTTTCGAATTTTGAAATTTTTTATTCAAATAATTTATTTTTTCCAAATTAGAAAAATTATATTCGGGATTTTTTTCTAATGATTTTGTAGGCATTTTTGGATGAAATTATTGTTTTTAGAGTAACAGGAACTAAATTTAGTATCAATTTATTTATTTTCTGCAGCTACTTCCTCTACTTTTTTTTAAAGTAGTAGTCGTAATTAATGTATTAATATAAAAGTTCTTTCTTTTTGTTTCAAATTTTGATTCATGTGCTTTTTTATAATTTCTAAATTTTTCGATAAGAAATTGAACCTTAAATATTATTTTGTCTAAATCATTCGATTTATTTATATATCCTTTTTTTTACTATATAAGAGGGATAGCAAACTTTCGAAAGTTTCAAGAGAGAAACTTTCCCTCCCACAGATCAAAGTAGGAGTAATTCTGATATTGATATTGGTGATGGTTCTTCTTTCTCTAATGATACTTATGTTTATGAACAATGAAGATTTTTTAAAAGTGATGGTGGTAATTATGATAAACTCGGTAATGTTGATGTAACTTCTCTTTTGTTTCCATTTCCATTTTCTTAGGTAGATAAACCGAAAAGTCATGGTTTTACTTCTACTATGATGCATGCTTTAATTAGCCCACAATTAGAAAAAAAAATTGGAATGGATAATACATATTCAGTAAAATATGTTCATTCAGAAAAAACTAAATATAATTATTTACCCATTGAGATATCTCTTTGGTTTTCGTAGAGATGATAATAAAATATATTTCAAAAAGTGCTATAAAATAACTTTTACACATAGTTATTCTGATAATTGTTTGTATTTTTTTAAAACAAAAAATAACTCATAAACAGTTGATAAAGATTTTGCTGATCCAGTAAAATTTGGAATTTAAAAATTAAATTGACGCATGTCACACACTAGAATAGGCATAGTGCCATTACCACACCCTGCCATATTATTAATACATATCCAGGGCAGGCAGCTGACCACGAAACTATGAACCCGGGGATTCACCCCGGAAATGAACCGAGGCTCGAATGACACAGGGAATAACTCGGGGGAGAACCTTCAGCCACGCAAGAGAAATGGCAGACATGGCGGCTCACGAAGAAAGGAAGCAGGGGGTGCCCCCTACCAGAATTGTGCAGACCACAGCTCAGAAATTAGTACTATAGGAATCCCCGCGACACCACCCTCACCCTTCCTCCACCCTGGTTGGAGCGCTAAATCCACTGAAAAGACACAAAATCGGGCACAAAAATGCCCGATTTACAGAGGGGAACTCCCCAATTCTCTCCCGAGAAATTGCTGACAAAGGTAGCTTCAATATAGCGACGAACGAGTTAAATCACGAGCGCAGCCAAGATACGGAAGTGAGTTGTTCGGCTGCCTCGACGCGAGGCGGAGGAGTCGGAAGCGCGAGCCGGATCGTGGCGGACATCGACGCAGGAGAGGAGACGTGCTAAGCTCTCCGACGGGAACCGCCAGACGAGATCGCAGAGACACCAAAAGTCGCGGAAAACCAACCCCGGACTTCCGAGAAGGGACGCTGAGCTGACCCCGCTACACCAACCAACGAAGACAACTCACCAAAAGCCGCAGTCACAGTTAAGAAAAAACGTCTCCATTCAAGCAACATTCCTCCCGACGCATAGCATTCCGCCAACTCTCCCTTCAGGCCTACGACGTGTGGGGAGGGGGAGGTCAAATAAAACACTTGTGTGTTAACTAACTGAGAATAAGAACATATGTTCACCTCTTATGCAACAACTACAGGTGCCCTTAGTCTGCACCAAAGTACAGTAACTCAGTACCCTACTAGCCACCATCCTGTATAACTCAGGTGGCAGTAGCGTCAAAATATTACGTGGCTAATTGTAGTATTTTGATCTTATAAAGCTAATACCACAAACGAAAAAATAAAACTGTAATTCCAATCAATCATATAATTTTTTATTATAATTTTTAATTATAATTAAAAATACTATGATAAAACAAAAATTCCCAATAATTATTAACAATTTTCGAAAAAAAAAATATTATTTACAGTTTTATATGTTTGACTTTGTAACAGTTGGTTTGAAACTATTAGAACATATCGTGATGAGCAGTCTAATAATATTTCTATGTTTAATCATTGTGATGTAAAAAATATTTATTTTATAAATGGAATAAAGAAATATTTTCCCTTAAAAAAATTTAAATTTAATATTCAATGCTAGTTTCTTTCTATATGAATATCTTGCATATCATGCTTAAATAAATTATGAAACAAAAACTGCTCTACAAATTATAGAAACATTAAATTTTTCTGTATAACCAATTTTAGATTTTGTTGACGAATGTAGTTATTATTCTTATCTTGCTAGAAAATATTTACATTTAATTGACTGTACTTATACACTGAGCCAAAAAAAAAAAAAAAGGTATAGGCGTGCGTATGCAAATAACAGAGATATGGAACCAATCAGAGTACCGCGACGCGGTCGGCAGCTATAGTCGGTTCACGACTGGAAGAAACTTTTGAAAATCAACCTTTGAAAAAACACCCTAGCCGTTAGCTACATGCATATAACATTACAAACAGCGGCGAGCGCGGATACAGTTATGCCGTTAGGTTGCCAGCACAAAGAGAGGAAATAGTTCTAAAGTTTTAACGTAATTGTTAATTTATCGCTTACAAATGGGTTTCGAAAAGACTTGTATCTTATTATGCCGATTATTAATGACGTAATGCTAACGTACTTTGATTTAAATGTTTCTTGCATACTCACAAGATCACGCTCAAGGTGAAAGTAGAGCGACCATTTGTTTACAAACCTTCGTTCCGTGTGTTGTTGGCGAGATGTGGTTGACACACGTTGCAGAGAATTGGTGCGATTATCTTGTTTAACCAATAATGATTTGTTTATTGGTTTTTTTTTTACCTATATCCTCTCTTTATTATTTCTCGTTGTGCCGATTTCTTTCGTTTGTGGAACCTGTATAAGAGATTACTCGTAGTGCGTTCTCACGTGTTTAATATTTTTTAAATTTATTTCAGGTTTGCTTAAAATTTTATTTATTGTATTTTACGTTGTATGTTGCGGTAGTTTTTGTGTGCAGTCATGAGTTCTAGCAAGGTGAATAAAAGATAAGTCACCAACGCCAACAGGACATCATTAACCTCACCGAATCGTTGTATTCCCTAATTAGACGAAAGGAAATGAAACCCTGCAACGTCGCGGAAAGAGCGGCAGAAATGTTGAAACGCTTCAGATCCACAGTTCTAAAGTATGTTAAAATATATGTAGTATTAACCATTGCGTTTGCAAGTTGTGTGTGCTAAGGTCAATTATGTTGGCCTACGAAATGTGTTTACAAGAACATAAAGAAAATTGGTTAATAACTTGATAACATCGTCGAACGTTGTCTACGTGTCTTTTTAACGTTTTATTTGGGTAATTCCTGGGTAAATCCTAGGTTAGTTAAAAAATGTAAAATAGTGATTCACTCATCGTGGGGTTAGGTTCTGTTAGGTTAGGTGGGCACATATTACGAAATTAGTCGGACGTTAATGCCCCTCGTATATTCGTGTTCTGCATCATTAGCAGAGTGGAAATATAAGATTTTCAATGAATTATTTTTATTTTTACAGGAAACCCTATAAACTTAATAATTACCAAAATAAAACGTTAAAAATACACGTAGACAACGTTCGACGACGTTATCAAGTTATTAACAAATTTTCTTTATTTTCTTGTAAACACATTTCGTGGGCCAACGTAATTGATCTTAACACACAAAACTTGAAAACACAATGGTTAATACTACAGATATTTTAACATACCTTAGCACTGTAGATTTGGAGAGTTTCAACATTTCTGCCACTCTTTCCGCGACGTTGCAGGGTTTCATTTCCCCTCGCCTAATTAGTGAATACAACGATTCGGTGAGGTTAATGATGTCCTGTTGGCGTTGGTGACTTCTCTTTTATTCACCTTGCTAGAACTCATGACTGCACACAAAAACTACCGCAACATACAACGTAAAATACAGTAAATAAAATTTTAAGCAAACCTGAAATAAATTTGAAAAATATTAAACACGTTAGAACGCACTATGAGTAATCTCTTATACAGATTTCAAAAGCAAAAGGAATCTGTACGAGAAGGTTAGCACAAATTAAAGTCATACGTTATGAAAAATCAAATAATAAAGAGCTGATTTTAGTATAAAAAAACAGATAAGTGAAATATTAGGTTAAACAAGAATCGCACAAATTC
Source organism: Clitarchus hookeri (assembly GCA_002778355.1). Lineage (NCBI taxonomy): Eukaryota > Metazoa > Arthropoda > Insecta > Phasmatodea > Phasmatidae > Clitarchus > Clitarchus hookeri. The sequence goes on along the minus strand of NQII01005723.1, from coordinate 49,592 downwards.
TCTACAGCACGGCCATCCGGGGGCTTATGAGAGATTGGCGTTGCCATGTTAATGTTGTTGGATGGACTCCTAGAATGTTGACACATTTCATTGCAAAGTATTGTGTCTATAATATGTAATCAAAGTGAAAGTTTTTCTCCCCCACCCAATCCCCCAGTCAAAATCAAACCTATATACACACACAACCACACACACACAGAGAGACACAGGCACGCACACGAAACATCTAATTTTTAATACTCACATTTTGGGTTTATATAATGAAATGTTTTTTCGCTTGCATCACATATTCTTTTGTGTGAAATTCTCAAGATTAAAAACTTTACGCTTGTGGAAAATCCATTAATAATATATACATTACTTTTATGATGGATATGTGCATGTACAAACACATGTACACACACACAGTGGAATGTAAACATTGCCATGTGACTGACACATGGCAATGTTTGTTTACCCTTTGGCAGAAGGATACGAAATGGGCTTGAAAGTAGATCTTAAGCAGGGCTTCAAGAAAGTCTCTTCCAGTCATGAACCGACTATAGATCGGTTACTGCTGCCACAATGGCAGGTTATCAAGAGTTAAGTGAGTTTGAACGTGGTGTTATAGTCGGCGCACGAGAGTTGGGACATAGCATCTCCAAGGTAGCGATAACATTTGGATGTTCGCGTACGACCATTTCACGAGTATACTGTGAATATCGGGAATCCGGTAAAACATCACATCTTTGACATCGCTGCGGCCGGAAAAAGAACTTGAAAGAACGGGACAAATGAAGACTGACGAGAATCATTAAACGTAACAGACGTGCAACCCTTTCAAAAATTGGCGCAGATTGGATTTGTGGACTGCCCTGCAGGATTCATAGTGTGAATTGCCTCCTGTATACCTTCAGAGATTAGTCGAGTCGATGTCACGTCGTCTTGCGGCACTTCTGCGTGCTCGGGGACCCTACACAATATTAGGCAGGTGTACCAGTTCTTTTGGCTCCTCAGTGTAGAAAAACAACGGCTGTAGAATATAAAACAAATATAAAAAGTGTAGATTGTAATAAAAATTTCCCAGATAATATGAAATATCTGAAATGTATTATTTATTAATCATTAAAATCTTTCTAATGAATAATTGAAGGAAAAAATACTAAATTTGTATGATATTACACTTATATTAAAGGGAGGAAATGAATGATTCAATGAAATCATCAAATTGTATTAATAATTTTATATAAATGCTTAGATACGTCTTAAATGATTCATTCTAAAATATACATATTTGTCTAAGCAATTCTTATATTAAGTGAACCAAACATACATAATGAACAAACTTAACTTCATTAATAAAATATAATGTTTGAGTGAGTTATAACAAGGGCATTATTTGATTACAAATGTTGATCTTAAATGTATTTTGATTGTTGTTAAATTTTTGTTGAATTACATAATTGACTTACGGTGATTTTACCAAGAATATATAATCAATTAATTATAGAGATTTTGAATTCTTAGTCAGTGTCTACATGGAATATAATGGTAAAATAAAAAAATTATAAATATAATTTTCAATATATCATATAAATTCTCTCTAATTTATGATTTAAATATACAACTATTATTATCAGAAAGCGTATTTTATTTATAAACATTTTAGTATTTTTGGTTTTTATATCTGGCAACAGTGAGAATCGTACTCAAGAATATTTATTTATCTTCTCAGTAAGAACTGTACATCTATCTCACTCGCACACCTCTGGAAATACTTACTGGAATATATTCTGTATTGTTATCTAGACTAATATTGTACCAAGCTCCTTATCTGGAAAATTACACACCAAGTTTCTCATCAGTTGTTGTTTACTTCAACGATCACGCAAGCACTGCTATCTTTCACTGTCATGTCTGATCATTAACGATGCTTCCTAATTCAGAGACGAGAATGCCCCTTGTGTACTGCCAAGCCTTTGTTGTTCACAAGTTAATATCAGATAGCGTTTACCTATTTAGTGTGAAATATCATAAAATATAAATAATTTAAAGCCCTTAAAAAAAATGTAAATCGATAAAACAAAATATTTAACATGATCTGAAATAGTTTCCTTAAAACAATGAGACAAATTAAAATTTTTATTTGTAATTCTTTAATATAGCTCACAAATAAATCATTCCGATGAAGCTGAATATACCGATTACTTCGTTTCATATATTCTTTGTGAAAGTTCATTCCAGTTTTTTAAGTTGCATTTCAATAGAGAGCGAGAGGCCATAGCTCTTTATTCAAATAGTGTGTATTAGTATACCTTAGATGAGTGATATACACAATTTCACAAATTAACCCATTTCACCTTGGGGCCTTTCCCCTTTTCAAAACCCACAGTACACGTGGCCGAAAAATGACTGGCTCGTATAAAGAGAGTTAGTGTTCGTGCTGGCAAGACCGCAAAGCAAAAGTAAAGGTACTGTGAATGAAAATATGAAAGTCTGTGGAATGATACGAAGTGAAGATGGGATAGGGTATTTTGCCGTAAAAAATTATATATATATATATATATATATATATATATATATGTATAATTCTTCTGTATGTGTGTATGTCACTAAACTCCTCCTAAACGGCTGGACCGATTATGATGAAATTTTTTTATGTGTGTTTGAGTGGGTCCCTTAATTTGTCGACCAACCAAATCAAAATATGTGCATGTGGCAAACATCGTTTTTGCCATTCAACAGAATACAGCCAGCAACGCGTTTCGCCAAATACATAGTGATGTGTAATCAAGTTCATCAACGATTTTAATTTTTGTTTGAAGACACATGTAGTGATATCATGGCGATGCATTGCTGTTTGACCTGGAAATAACGAAATTTTAATTTCATCCCAATTTAGATTGCACGTAAATGTAATGAACAAATCTGGTCGGCCGTACGCGCGCACGAAAGTCATGGCGTCTTGAATGTATTCTTGCATATGACGCGGACTACCAATATATGATGATGGAAGAATATATGCGGTACCGATGTCGTTGATATTAGTTGTTTCATCTACGTTACAGACAGTAGCATCACGCAAATGAATGTACTCCTCAGAACGCAGCTTCGTTTGATTATACTTGATGTACCGTAATCACTCGCTTTCAATTTTCGCATACATATCAACGATGTGTTGATGAAACAGCTGGCGGCATCGGAGAATGTTGTCTTCATTTGCACGAATCATCAACCGATATGCATAGAAGTTCATCGCGCTCACTTTCTTGTTGGTTTCTGCACCTGCGAAGTAAAAATATGAATAAGACAAAAATAAATTAATCGTACAGAAAAATAATATAGATAATAATGTGTAGATTGTACTTGTCGCTGGATTTCTTTGTTTGATGTTGAAATTATATCCATCTTCTCCTTCCTAAAATATCATTGGATATTGCAAAGCGTCGTAAGAACGATGACTGTCTTGAATTGTCTGCACCGTGTTATCTCTGCTTTGGATCCGTATATCTCGACGTTCGTATGCGTCGCCAACCATAACAACTGCAACTTCATTAACGGTTGGTGCATTGTATTGGCCTGCGTGATCTCCAGATGGTACTTTGTTTGCTTTGAGGACGATCATGTAGCTGTTTGTTTGAAACGGTATTGAACAACTGGACCAACTGGTTGTGATTTCGCAAAAACGGTTCCAAAGTCGCCACAATTTCTCGCTCCTACATCTGCTCGATGTGGTTGTATTGGCAGCGTGTGTTTACTTGTTGCTCTTCATCGCCCATGAAGTAGATTTGCAAGAATTTTTGATCGGCATCAGGCATTGACATTAAAGAACCAATTTGATGATACACTTGGCCCTGAATCTTAAATGTTGATTCAAATTTGCGACCATCCTGATTCAGAAAGATTTTTGTTGCTCCAAAAGATGTCATTTGGAAGGAAGAATTGAATTTACTAATTTTACGCAAAAACGATTTTGATTGAGGTGTGGCTCCAGGCAATAGTGTTTTCAATGGTTCTGGCGGCGAATTCAATGTTGGCTGTACAACTTTTCCAGACGCGCAGCAGAAACCGACCGATTCACCTTTGTATTTGAATGCATGACAGTGTTGGCATTCTTTTTCCATACCGCCGATGACAATATGTGAATGTGACGAATAATCAATGTCTGACTCATATTCGAACGCAAGACGGAGAAGTGATGCATGTGTCAATGCGCGATGTACTTGCAGGCGCTGTCGTTCCATTGCTCTGTGCGCGTCGGAGGCTCGTTGACGCGCTTGTCTTTGTTCACAATGAATTGGCTCGAAGGTGTTCGTTGCGTTGCTCTTAACTTTCATTTGCATGTGTGTTTGAAACCTGGTATTTTATATTTGCATTTTCCGTCAATTAATCTTCTGCTGTTCTATTTAACCGATGGGTCTGGACTATTTGTGAATTCCGTGTACATCGACCAATATTTCCTCCTCGTCCTCGAAGACGTGGCATTGTGTTGTAACAAACAAACAACACATAAATATAAGTAGGCAACTAATATTTGAATTTTATGGATGTTATAATTTGTTGAACAAACTTTGATGTTGTTTAACACTCCTTAAATTTTATATGTTCTGAAATGCGAAACATTTTCAATATCAAAACAACGTCAATTATTCATTAAATAAACTTTTTTTTCATTTTGAAATATAGAGGGTGGTTGTGAAATTTGGTGGTTATATGTTCTGATATGCAAAAAATCTTTAAAAAAATAAAAAAATAAAAAAAATTTTTTTTTTTTGTAAAAACAAATTCCTGGAACCCGATTGCAGCACCACCTACCGGGTCCAATTGTAAATCTTAACCATCCAGGGACCCACTCAAACACACACAAAAAATTTCATCATAATCGGTCCAGCCGTTTAGGAGGAGTTCAGTGACATACACACATACAGGAGAATTTCCAGCTGGGACCACTTTTCATATAATTAAAACATTTATCTATTATATAAAATCGAAATAATTTTTAATTAACTACATAACATTTCTTTACATCACATTTTAAAATAAAAAAACATAGAAATTGTGAATTGAAAAAAAAATATTGCATACATTTAAAAACTAAATTTCGGTGGTCCATTTCAAATAAATTATATATATTATAACTAAATATAAATTTAAACTTTAAAGTCATAAGTTAAGTCATTAAAGTTTTAAATTAAAGTTACAAATTATATATAAAAAAGTTTTTAAATAAAATTGTACGCTTTTTAATTTAGAAAATGCATTTTAAAAATTACCTAAACTTTTTAATTTAAATTATTAAAATGTAATATTAAATTCGTGAATTAAAATATTTTGATTTAAATATATAGATAAATGTTTTAAATATATGGAAAGTGTTTCATGCTAAACCAGATTTATACTACTGAAAAGGCATACCAACTTCATCCTGTTTGGCGAATTTGTGATTGGATTTAATAATGGTTGTGGCATCACAATCGTATTCACATTGAAAAGACGAGTCTAATTATATGTAACATATCAACTAAAACTTTAAATGTTACATTTATGTTGTCTATTTATTTTTGAATAAATGTTTTGAAATAAGTAATGTTGTTATATCTATAGACTGGCTGTTTATAGCTGCTGACGTTCTCATGATTTCCGGGGTTCCTTAGCCACACTGAGCAGTCAATCAGCAACATTAAGAAAAGAGAATTTTTTAATATATGTTGGGAGAATGGGAGGGTTTCGGGCGGTGACAACGGAAATTTGGAGGTCGAAACGGACATTCTCAAAAGCCAAGCGTGCCATTTGAAGGGAAAATTGAGAATTTTGTCCCCTTGAGAGAGAACGCTGGCTGTGACGTCATCCAAGATGGACGAGTGCAGAATCAGATAACGGATGCCTGTCCCAAAGTCGCCATTGTTATACTACTTTCTTAAAATAAAACCTTGGTAGAGTCGCTTATTGTACATTGTTTATGCCCGCTCATGAGTATTTTACATGCCTCGAGTAGGGTAAACGAGCGGCCTGTAGACAGTGATCTTATTAAAGGAAGAGGGGAAAAAACTTGGACTCCCTAAAAGTTCGTATTCGAACCCATGCACCCTCGACTGCGCTTTGGCCGCACTCACTAACTTGTATGCCAACCACGCCAAACTTCACACGCTATATACATAAGTGTGAGATGAAGTGCGGAAAGAAACGCGCGAAAACTACGCCAACAGTTCGCAAGTGTGATTCACACCGGATGTAAAAGTGGCGTAAACCGCTGCACATATCGACTAATATTCGAGGAAAGCGCAAGCCACGGGCGGCACTTCATATTTCACTTCCCCGTGACGTCTGCAAGAGATATTCTAGCTCCCATTATTCAGAAAATGCTCTTCGAAATCCGCGGAGACAATAAAACTTATTTCCTCTTTTAAAAATTATGAAATTTAGCTTTTGTTCGGGTGATTTATACGACACTATTTTTTATCTCCCGCTCCTTAATTACTGCTGCTTTAGAGTTATGGAACAGTGTCTAATTTGCTCCCAGCTACAAATTTATAGCTGTAATTTTCCAATGACTTAAATTTGATGTACTGTTACAGGGAAAATAAACATTTATGAATAACGTATTCGTAACATGATTATATTTATTAATGCTGTTTTCAAAGATCTTCTGTTAGCGACTGAAAGGTTATGTAATATTTTCACTCGAAATAGCAAAATTTATTACGACGTATTTTTAAACGTTTGAAAGAAGCGTAAAAAATATGATTATAATATTCTGTGAACAAAATAGTCGAGTAAAATGAAACAGCCGAGCCTGCCAAAAGGGGCTGGGGATCAGGCGCCGGGCGCCGTCATGCTCTGTCATTACGGTCGGTCTGTGCCCATGTTGGATCCAGGTAACCTTGACCTTGACCCTGTGCCTGTGATCTTGGATGACCTTGAACACAAAACATTCTTAAAAATCCCAATCAAATACAAAAACTTAAGTTCAGATATCTGATTACATCAGCTCGCGGGGTATCCACAATAAACGTAATCTGTAGCCACCACTGACTAAAAAAATTGTTTTTGAAGAGATGGGGCCTCGCATATGTAAGAATAATCGTTTTAGCTTAGCAGCGATGGCGACGGCAGGTGTGGGTTGGTACCACGTGCAGTATTCAAGAGTTGGCAGCCATGAGTTGCACTTTGCTCTTCCTGCAACACAAGCCAGAAACGGCAGTCAGTGGCTCACTCACATCTATCTACAACGCGTTGCCTGTCCAGATGGTTTCACGCTAGCTAGCCACAGTTTCAAAATAACTTCAAACAGCAGAAATATTTTTTTTGTCTAACCCCCCACACCAAAGTCAATTTTGTAATAATACACGGAAAAAAGAACACCTAATGTGCAATTTGTTACGGAAAAAATTTAGCTTTATTTTGTAAACAGTGTACATTATAGTTATTCCGAGAAGGACCCTACCAGACGAGTTGGAAAAACTTGGGAGCAACTCGCTAACCACTAACTTCTCATCACTGGTTCTCACAATCCTGCAGTGGATACATTTTTTAAACGTGAAAATATATTTCGTCCTCTTGTTATTTCACATAAAGATCTACCTACTTTACGTTGAATGTGGCAGGCAGGCTTTGCGTACCCGGAGCTGTTTTTATGTAGTAGCTACCGAAACACTTATCAGTCAAAGAGGGAAACTTTGGGAGATGGGACTATAGTTACTTTATGAAATAATATCGTTTAAAAGGACTGTGATATTTCAGAAGTCACGCAATGTGTATGGGCCCCTACCATTCGGTAAGCTATTTTCTTCTGCTTGTTTTATATCGTACATTGAAAGAGCAGTAGGTATGCGGTGTGGATTGGTGCGTGGAATAGTGTGTGGATTGCTGTGTGGATTGGTACATGGATTGGTATGTGGATTGGTGTATGGATTGATGTGAGCGATTGTGGTGCATGTGGTGCTAATTGTGCTGTGTGAGGTGCTAATTGTGGTGTGTGTGGTGCTAATTGTGGTGGGTGTGGTGCTAATTGTGGTGTGTGTGGTGCTAATTGTGGTGTGTGTGGTACTGATTGTGGTTCACATGGCTCGAAAGTTAAAATAGATTCCCTATAATAAAAAAAAAATATGTAGTCTTACCTCGAAAGCAGAAAGGTGGATATTTTATTGAATAATCTCGCTTTAAAAATATATATCCATGTCTCTAGGCATATTTTATCACTTCCTGGGGAAACTGTACAAAACAGAATGTTTTTGTAATGATTGTATTTGCAATTTGCACTAAATGTGTCTAGCACCACGGCAGGCCCTCTGCCCCTCTCCGTGCTTCAGCATTGCTCGTTTAAGAAATGTTGGACTTTGAAATAAACTATCGCGGCCTCCACCACGCACTGTCCCCCACCGTGCTTTACCTTTCGTCGTTGCAGAATTGAACTGTGTACCGAACCACGTCCAGGTCCCCACCAAGGATGGACCCCCACCATGGCGGCCCCCACCGCGCTTCCTAATTGGCAGTTGCGAGGCTTGAACTTGCACCGAGCCGTGTATCACCACGACGTGTACCCACCACACTTCCCAGTTGGCTGTAGCACGACTTGAACTTTCTACAGAACTACAAATCATCATGGGCGGGCCCCCACCTGCATTGCCATTCGTCCGAACTTTATTCGGAACTGCCTCTCAGACAATCGAAATCGCCTACAATGTTTACTTATTCGTCGGGTAAAGTTCACAGGGGCATGGCCAATGGGAATTTCCTGCATAGTTTCCCTCTTTGCTGTCACAGAAATTGGACTTTAAATTGTACTGCTTCCCGACCAATGAGCGTTCCCATCACAGCTGCCGCGGAGACCCACCATGCAGGGGTCTTAGAAAGGAGGGAAAGTAAAAAATGTAGGGTATTTTCGTAAAATTTTTAAGCATTAAAAAAAAATCAAAAGTAACAATTTTAAAATAAAATATTTCTTGTAATTACATAACTGCATTAAAATTATTTTGTTGGAAAATTATGCAAATACTGCAATGTTTCCTTCAAAACGTGGCAAGCCACATCATCTGACCTAGAGATGGCTTCCACATCCAGTCTCGAGCGTGGCCCTTTTGACTTAAGTACTAAAGCCACGAAACAAATGCATAATTTAGATGTAGCGATAAAGTTGTGTTTGTATGTCTTAATATGCCATGGGAGTAAGACCAAGAGGGGATGTAGACTGGTGAATACACTAATCAATAACCTCCCTTCCGAGACGCACATATCAGGCTATATAATATTACGGTCCCGGTATACCACTAGCCCAAAAATTGTAGTGAGGTGACGTCCCTATCAATTCGTTGGATGAATCATTCAAAAAACACAACATGGCCTATGCAACCAGTAGCAAGTTGGAAAATAGGCACGTGACCAACACCGTTCTTGCAGAAAAAACCAAGTCGATTGTTAGATCGCCAAAGTCCGAACTCGGCGAACGTCTAGCTGCCTGGGGCATGGCGAAAATGGTCGAGGGCCGGGCGAAAGAAGCGGTCTTAAGGTCACAACCCAGTCGTCCACTCAGCAACATAGCCATACACAAGTTTGCCTGCAAATAAAAAATTGACAATTTCCATGGCGTGTTCATACATGACATCCTACTACACTGTCCAATGCGAGTTGAGTGTAGTGCAGTAAACCTAGATACAGCCTCGGGCCAGGGACACATTAGACAACATATAAAAAGTGTGGTGATATGGTAGAATACTTTGACAGTTGTGGCAATTTAAGGGCTCCACCAGAACTGAAATTTTTTTTAAGAGATGCGAGATTACATTACAACTATTACAACTGCCTCGAGAATATAACTGTGGTCACCTATGCCTGTGCTTCCTTTCAAGGTAGATATACAAGCTATACTTAATGAGGCCACATTGCATGTAAGCATCAGTCATGTCCATAACCCTGATCGTGTAGGGCAATAGCTCGAAATTGGGTTCTGCACACTTTCCCCCGCTCAACCTGGAGCAGCATGGTTCGTCATGCTCATAGATTTTCAAACATACTTTTCTGTACTGAACATAGATTAATACAATTTCATGTTTCGTTATGTCAAGGAGGATGGTAAGAGAGGAGAGGTGTGTGCACCCACAGGTTCGTATGAGATTGAAGATATAGGCGAGCACATTAAGCGCACACCGGGGCCAGATGTAACATTGGTGCTCAGAGGTAACACTAATATGCTACACAGTGGGATGTACTGTACTGCACAGATAGACATCATGCGAAGCGATACACTCGCTGCTATGCTTGGATTCGAGAATGTACAGTACGAGGCGAATAAAACGCACGAATCTGCCCTGTCGGTAAACATTTTCCCAGTTACCATTATAAGAAAAAACTTTAATTTGGTTACTGGATCATACCACATCTGCAAGCCTAGCCAAACACCACGAATTTTCCACCAGGCTTTAAGCTGGTGGATGTACCAAAGACACCAATTTATGTTCCGGTCGTGATGGAGAGCGTACAGAAAATGGTCGTCCCTATAGTAGACCAAGACAGCCGTTTGATTAATTTTCCAGGTGAGGAAATAACAATACCCCAACATCTACTCAAAAATGGGTCTGAAATTTAAGCAAACAAGTACTAAGGTAATAAAAACAGCTTACTGTACCATACCAGATGTCAGTACAAGGCGAACACCCAGAGCACTAACATCTGAAAACGTGCATTTCCTTATTAGATTGCTACTGTCCATCAACAAATATGGACATCGAAATTTTAAATGTAGCTGAGCTGGAGGGCTTCGAAGATGCGATCACCAAGGTGGAAACCCACGCATAGAAGCCCTATCTACTAGGTCTGTATGTCCCTCGTCCGAGGTTCCGATCCCGATAGAAAACCAAGATATATATACTGTGCTGTGTAATTCGTTTTTGAGGTTCCAAGAAATGCTAACAAAGGCAGGCAACGAAAATCATTAGAAACAGTATTCCACACATGATAAGTAGAATCGTGTACAAGCTGAATGGATGTGAAGTGGATGCGATGAGAGATGTTGGAATTGCGGCGACCATAAAGAATTATCTCTCATTGAAGCACAATCAACTACAAGCGGTTAAAATGGCAGGCTGGAGGGTGGAAGATAACTTTAAGGTTCCTGTCTATGCTAATGGTAAATTCGAAGTATGTATTCCACTAGCCATACTGTTAATGTTCGTTGATGACTACAAGCACATAATTATTAATTCCAAGCAGGAGATAGTTATTCTCATGACCAACACACAAGTGAACACGATTCAGGATACCGCCTCTGCACCGGAAGCCATGACACTGAGATACGATCTATTGAACGGCTGCTTCCCCACATGCAGGTAAAAATATCAGAGTGCGCGAAATTTTTTAAATATGCAGAGAAAGGTAGGAACGTCGATATTATATTTCGTAAACATAGTTTAGAGACGTACCCGAGCATGCTGCACTCCATGACCTTAAATTGGAATGTCAAAATAAGTTTTTCAAGCTAGAAACCACTCTAAAAATAGTTTTGTTTCAGACTGGCAAACAGAATGCTGTCAATACCGACTGTTCGAAATTCGATTATGCAAACATTAAGAATGTTACAGTTTTCCTCAACTCTGAGTGTTACCCATTTGGAGATTTAAAAAATAGATTTCACAAACGAAATGTACATTATATTATATCAAATGTATGCCGAATTTCAGAGATCCTACTGTGGGCAAACGTAGTCACTGGCACTGGAACCGGACGAGTTCATGAACACCACTCCTCTGCTGCTGTTTGATGATTGTAAACAGGATGCCTATGCCTTAATAATTCACGATATACTGGTCACGTACAATGTGCGCGACAGAATAGTTAAAATACTAATGAATTTGGTACATATAGCACAAGCCAACAATAAAAAACTTTTTTAATGATTTTGCCGGATTCATTATGTTTTTTGGTGTGCTGAGTCCGAAAATAATAATAAAAAAGTCACAATACCTACCTTTTTTTACATTTGAATATACAAAATGTGAGAAATTAATTTTTTATCTAATATCAGTACATTTTTATATACTTTATTTATATATTTTTTATATACATTTATATACATTTTTATATACTTGATATACATTATTAATATACTAAAACATGCAGTAAATCTAAATGAAATTAGGTTGGCAGTGGTCGTACGACTATTTATTTTCTTTCAGTCAACACAGCCTGACTTTTCATCTTTTTGCCCATGTGCTCTAAGTAAGGCTAGTCATAGTTGTAAAAACTTTCCTAACAGTTTTTGTTACATATGTGGTGAGTTTGAAATGAAAAAATATCAAAGAAACATTACAGAGTTTGTTAAAAAAGTGTACTTGGTATATTTTGGAATAAAACTGGGTGATCAAGAAAAAACCTCAGGCTCCACATAAGGTAAGCTATGTGCTATGATTGTGTTGAAAACCTTAGAAATTGGTCAAAAAAAAAAGAAAATACAGCTTTTAGATTTGCAGTACCCATGATATGTAGCATTTTAGCATTGATGTTACTGGATATGACTACAAAAATAAGAAAGTAATTGTCTACCATAATCTTCCTTCGGCTATTCGGCCAGTCAGTCATGGTCCGGGACTTCCTGTTCCTGAGCCACCACAGGCTATTGATGCCGTTTTACTTGATCAGTCCAGTGAAACTGAATCTGATGAAGGTAAACCAGATGATGATGAGTTTCAATGTTCTCCAGAAAATTTAGAACCTCAGTTGTTTACACAGGTTGAGTTCAATGAATCGGTAAGATATTTGGGTTTGACTAAAGAGAAAGCGGAATTGCTTGGCTATAGGCTAAAAGAAAAACATATGTTGGCACCTGGAGCATCTATTTAACAATATAGAATAAGAGATCAACAGCTCGCTAAGTTTTTTAAGCAAGAACAGTATTTGGTGTACTGCCATGCTATTGATGGTCTAATGAATGCATTTGGAATTGAGTACAACAATGAAGAATGGAGGCTTTTTTATAGACTCATCAAAAATTTGCTTAAAAGCTGTTATTTTAAACAATGGTAATACTTATGCTTCACTGCCTGTGGCTCATTCAGTCCATATGAAGGAAACTTACGAAAATCCAGACACTATTTTAAAGGAAATTAACTATCCTGCTCACGATTGGATGATGTGTGGAGATTTGAAAGTTGTTTGCATGCTGCTAGGCCAACAAAAGGGATTTACTAAATTTCCATGTTTTATATGTGAGTGGGAAAGCAGAGCAAGGGATCGACACTGGTCTACAAAACATTGGCCTGCAAGAAAAATCTTAACACCTGGAAAGAAGAACATTTTGCATAAAACTTTAATAAATTTAAAAAAAAATATTCTACCACCTCTTCACATTAAATTAGGTTTGATGAAACAGTTCGTAAAAGCCCTACCTAAAGATGGTGAATGTTTGATGTATTTATGTGAAAAGTTTCCTTATTTATTAGGAGCCGTACTGAAAGAAATGGTTTTCGTTGGGCCTGATATTCGTAAAATGATGTTCGATTCCACCTTTGAAACAAAAATTACTACAAAGGAAAAGGAGGCTTGGATATAATTTAAGCAAGTTGTGACTAAGATTTTGAGCAATATTGAAGACCCAAAATAAGAGCTTATGATAGACAAGTTAAAAAATCTGCGATGCCTGATGAGCCTTAAAGTCCACTTCTTACACAACCATCTTGATTTTTTCCCTGACAACTTGGGTGATGTGAGTGAAGAGTAGGGGGAGTTGTTTCACCAGGACATCAAAGTGATGGAGAAACGTTACCAGCGACGGTGGAATGTCAAAATGATGGGTGATTACTGCCGGTCACTTCACCGAGAACAAAAAAATTCATCACATCGGAGAAAAATCTACATAAGAAGCTTCAAAGAGAAGAGAGAAAGGGGGGAAAAAAAAACCACATCAATGTAGGTAATGAATTTTTTTTCAATACAATAGCATTCATCGAATTTTTAAATACAAATTCATATTGTGCGTGAACTGTGGGTGAAACAAAAAACTGATGTCAGATTCTGTTTCGGCAACCCAAAAATACATACAATTCAGCTGCATTTATTAAAAACGTTTTCACAAAATATTTTTTGTTGGCCTGTGTAGTATATTCACCATCCAACCGTCACAATGTTATACACATCTGCATAGCATGTGTAGACGGCAGCATAATACCAAGTACATTTCTACCCATGTTTCCATGGAGGATGCTCGTCAGGAAAAGTAAGGTGACAAATATATGGATGTAAAAACTCTATCACAGTGTCAATTGGGACGAAGGCGATGTATAATACGATAAATTACATGGTGTTCCTACCACAATGTTGGCCATTGAGGCGCATGTCATGGTCTTCGTGGCCGGCCCGGAGCAGAAGATATGGTTGAGCATCTATTACAGCGTGAAATAAAAGTATGTGATTTGCAGTCAGAGTATGACTGCCCTTCATTAAGTGAATTGAAGCTCGGTACACGAAAACTAAATATGACTTCTGATGTATGGCAATGTGTAACGAGACTACGGTGCACTTAGTCTAAGCGGGTATCAAGCCTATCGATAATCGCAAGACTATGAATGTGATAGAATTTGCATAATGTGGGGTTTATGTAGGAATAACATAGTGTATCTCTCTCTCACACTGCAGTAGAACTCTGGCTCTCCAAACATGTACACAGCATTCAACCCACTGGACATGGTCAAGTACAGTGATGTTACAACTGAGTACCGAAGTGTTCACTGCACCATCACCGCTTTGATAGCTCGTGCAAACGAAGATAATATACATCATGTATGGTTTATGCAGTCAATTGCATATGAGCGGTACCATCCCAACAGTGTTGTAATTACCTGTTAAAATGAGACCTGTACAGGCGAACAACACACGTACATCATGAAGTGTGGAGCAGTTACGTAGAAGACTATGTGTTCACCACTAACGTGCGAAGTTTACTTGGCGACAATATAAGAAGCAACGAGTGTTACATCTCGCTCTCAGTCATCAGCAGTGTAGGATTCAGTAGACAACCGCACCCACAGTCACCATGAGCAATACGTTTGACACACATGACTGTGTACCGTTTCTGCCGGAAAATGTGAACTTGTACGAGAGGTACTTTATCGGTTATAGGCGGGGGTATTAAAACCAGAGCTTGGACACGAGCAAGTGCAGGTATATGATTATAGAAATCATATGTGGGGATACCATAATGCATGGAATAATTTCTATTGTGAGATTCTACCCTGCTACAAGTACGATCGGTGTGCTGTCGCTAATCTCCGACCAAACAGTCAGCTACCCACAATAACACATTCTCGCAGAGCACGCAGAACTTGAAGATATTACCGAACTGCATCACGAGAACATGAACTTGGACTTTGTCCTACACGATGTAGACATTGTTACAACCTTCTGGTGGACCGAAGAGTGTACACTGTACATGCCACATACATACCACTATGCTGGCAGAATGTGGAAGCATATGGATCCTACCCTGATCGGCCAAGGTCTGCTGTGTATATAAATAAAATATTAATTAACTTACGTGTGTGTGTGGACGGTACATCATAGACGTCGAAGCCACGAGAATGGATAGGGATAACTGACATGTCGTAGCAAGTGTAAATGTTGGGAATCTATTTGTGACCTTGTTGCACGAATTCTGATTCTATTGGCCGAAGTTCCGAAATAGTGGTGACTGCGACATCACACATGAGATGGAGCTATATTAGAACTCCCATATATCCGGCTCGTCGCCATCAGTGATATAGCAAAGATGAGCATACCATTCCGGTCAGAGACTGCCTACACCAGCGTGATGTTGGATCATAGTATGGCTACCTACGATGTCAGGGATGAAGTATAGCAGAGGTCATACAGTAAGGACTGTGATGGAATAGCTAATTGGGTTCTGCCATCTAATCCGATGGTTAATGAGCACTGCCAGCAAATGGGAACCTGTACAACTTCTGGGAGATGTGCATTATACTACATGCGCACAGACATGCCTCTATGGTGCAGTGCGGACGAGGTGTTTAACATATGCCATGCTGCATGACACCATTCAAATACACCTACCTGAATACAACCCCACAGAATCATCAATGCCGTCAGTTTCCACCATCAACATCGCCGACGACGATGACACCCAGATGCCAGTTATCACCACTGCCGCCTCCCCAATAAACTCGGGATCACAACCTGCTCCAAGGCGCAAGCAACGGGCGAGGGTGGTACCTGCCGTCATCAGCACCCAGTCGGGGGTAATGCCTACAACAAAGTGAGGGGCATCGCATGCCACCCACATACGCCAGCAGATGCAGCCTGCCATCTGTCAGCATAAGGTGCAGACATCTGTATGTCCACAGCGTCGTTGGAGGTAGCACCCAACTTGCCTGATGTGAGTAAGTCGACTACTGCAGATGGTGAGGTGCTGAGATGCTAGTTTGCATGCCATCTGGTTGCGATTTAAAAAAAAAGTGTATGTTGAATGAGAGTCGTTTTAATATAAAATCATACATGCATGGAAGTAGAAGGACAGAGAGAGAGAGAGAGAGAGACATTTGAATGGCTAATTTTTCCAAGTATATGTGTATACACACACACTCCTTTAGGTTTGAGACTAAATAGAAAGTGTAGATTGTCAATGCAGGATTAATACACTGAAGAGCCAAAAAAAAAAACTGGTACTCTTGCCTAATATCGTGTAGGACCCACGCGAGTACGCAGAAGTGCTGCAAGACGACCTGGCATGGACTCGAATAATGTCTGAAGGTATGAGGGAGGCAATTCACACCATGAATCCTGCAGGGCAGTCCACAAATCCATAGGAGAGCGTGGAAGTGGAGATCTCTTCTGAACAGCACACTGCAAGGCATCCCAGATATGCTCAATAATGTTCATGTCTGGTGATTTAGGTGGCCAATGGAAGTGTCTTAAGTCAGAAGAGTGTTACTGAAGCCACTCGGTAGCAACTCTCGACATTTAGGGTGTCGCATTGCCCTGCTGGAATTCTCCATGTCCGTCGGAATGCACAATGGACATGAATGAGTGCAGGTGATCGGACAGGATTCTTACGCATCTATCACCTGTCAGAGTCGTATCTAGATGTACCAAGGGGCCCATTTCACGCCAACTGCACACGCCCCATACCATGACAGAGCCTCCACCAGCTTGAACAGTCACCTGTTGACATGTAGGGTGCATGGGTTTATGAGGATGTCTCCATACCCATTCACGTCCATCCGCCAGATACAATTGGAAACGAGGCTCGTCAGACAAGGCAATGTGTTTCCAGTCATCAAAAGTCCAATGGCTCTGTTGATGGGCCCAGGCGAGGTGTAAAGCTTTGTGTCTTGCAGTCAACAACGTTATACGAGTGGGCCTTCGGCTCCAAAAGCCCATATCAATGATCGTCCGTTGAATAGTTCGCATGCTGGCATTTTTTGATGCCCCACCAATGAAATCCGCGCCAATTTGAGAAAGGGTTGGACATCTGTCATGTTTAATTATTCTTGTCAGTCGTCGTTTGTCCCGTTCGTTCATGATATTTGTCCGGCATAAGCAATGTCGAAGATTTGATGTTTCACCGGATTCCCGATATTCAGGGTACACTTGCCAAATGGTCGTACACGAAAATCCAAATTTTATCGCTACCTCGGAGATGCTATGTCCCATCTCTCGTGCACCAACTATAAAAACACGTTCAAACTCACTTAAATATTGATAACCGTCCATTGTAGAAGCAGTAACCTATCTAGTAACTTTGCCAGAAGTATTTTGTGTCTTATATAGGCGCGGCCGACTCCATCATTTACTCTGATTGGTTCCATACCTCTGTTATTTAGATGCGCACGCCTATACCAGTTTTTTTTGGCTCTCCAGTGTAGATATGTAGTGTGTGTTAGAGAGAGGTGTTTGTTAAAGAATAAGTAAATGTAATCACACATTCCCCATTAGGTTTTAAAGTAAATATATAAAGTGTTGCCATTGCAGTATGTAGTGAGAAGGGACATGTGGGTAATGTTTTATTTTTAAATATATATATATATATATATATAAAATATTAT
>NQII01005723.1:3520-31484 GCA_002778355.1 Clitarchus hookeri | reverse complement strand
TATATATATATATATATATATATATATATATATATATATATATATATGTGTGTGTTTTATCACACAGATGCACAATTAGGTTTGAAAATAAATATTAATTGTGGGTTATAATTGCTGGATGTAGGGAGTGATGACGACATTTGTAAAAAAATTTTAAGTGAATGTAACATTTTTATATTTTATTGTATATATGTCCATAAATAAGTGTATATATTTATAACCATACTCAATGTGTTCTTTTTTCAACTTTATCTGTCCTGAGTGAGGTGACAAACATACCCAGAACACAAGTATTTTATTCAACATTATCATTATATTAAATGTAACATTAATATATATGAAATGTTGAGGGAGAGGAAACACAGTGGTTAGTATAGTACGGGTATCATTAGTCTCTGCAGAGAGAGAGAGAGAGACAGAGACAGAGAGAGAGATGGTGTATATACACAAAACACAAGTACCTTGAATGACAACATACAATTGGTATNGAAATGTTGAGGGAGAGGAAACACAGTGGTTAGTATAGTACGGGTATCATTAGTCTCTGCAGAGAGAGAGAGAGAGAGACAGAGACAGAGAGAGAGATGGTGTATATACACAAAACACAAGTACCTTGAATGACAACATACAATTGGTATTATATATATATATATATACTCTGGACTCTGTAGCCATTGGATCTGTAGGAAGAGAAAGTGTGTGTGTTAGAAAGAAAGAGAAACAGGTCATGCAGGGCTTGTACTTGTACAATGTCATGGTGGTGGGGAGAATCGAACGAAAGAAGCAGAGTTGTGATCCCCTCCTTCCCTTTTCCATTTTGCACAGACATATGCACCAACGAAAAGAGCCCATGGGGCTATGACATCTGCCTCCCAGCCATGGCCATCCAATGCACCACAGCCCATATCATTTGTACTGGCCCGTATTATTGCTGTAGAGGGTCGATCTCTTTGTAGGGCCGTCGTCACTGGCACTGGCGAATGTAACGAGTATGTTTTTTTTGGAGTTGGAGATCGCATTTCGGGGCACGATGAAAACTTACATCGCCGAGAAAACTTCAAGCCAGGCCATGGATATTTGCGGCTACCTCAAGAGGACGAAGGCGAATATCATTGGACAGCTGGAGCAGGAGATTGAGGATCAGCGAGCAGTTAAATTTAATATTTTTCTGGAGTGCGCATATGGCACGATGATGAGACGAATCAGCGCGCCTTCAAGAATAAGAATGTGCTCCTCTTCAATGCTGCCGACATTGAAGATGCTGTGTCGGCCACCATTGCTAACATATGCCAGTAGGACGACGAGTATATGGGGAAGGGAAGTGGCTGGACACTCACCTCCATGAAAAAGCTTCAACTGTGTGTCAACAAACTTGACGATTTTCCTCCTACATCGCCTTGCCTGCACCCATTAAACCAGGAGCAGAAATACTTCAAATGGGCGATCCAGGATCGATATGTCGAGGGTGTGAATATCCCGAATGCACCAACCAGTGATACCACAATCTTGAAACGAAATTTACCTTCAGTAGTCTAGAGTTCCCCGCCCCTCTGTGTCAAATACCACTGTTTGAGAGTTCTAATCCAGTTCTGCCGCCGACCCAAGAGACTTCCAATCCTATTCCATAACTTTACGTATGATGCAAATTTTATTATTAAGAAGCTTGGCTATGATACCCAGGATATAAGTTTTTCCTTTGTGTGCACGATAATAAATATGACCTTCAGTAAAAGTTTGGGAGATAAATTTACCACTCAATTTATTGATACATTTAGATTTACGTCTGCCAGCCTCGCAATGCTTGCGCTGAAACTACCATTGGCCAAATTAAAAACTACAGCATCCTTCTTCAACTCCGATCAGCTGAATTGGTGAATCGGAAAGGAATGTCCTGCTACAACTACGCCGACTCGTGGGGGAAGCTTGACGAGCCACGGCTGCCGGGCATCGATGCATTCCACAACCGCCTCTCCGGATGCGGCATCATCGAAGATGAGTACCATCATGCACAGATGGTCTAAGCGACGTTTGGGTGCCATACACTGGAAAAGTATACTGAGCTGTATTTACAGATGTGCATCTAGATACTGTGCGATGTCTTCGAGAACTTCCTGGGGCTATGTCTGTACACTTATGAACTTGATTGTGTCTGCGAAGTGAGTGCCCCCAGATTCTCGTTCGACACAATGTTGCAGATGCAGGTTGAGTTAGAACTCCTTGTTGACTACAAAATCCACCTTTTTATCGATGCTGGTATCTGAGGAGTAGTGGCCCAGTGCATCAAGCATCATGTGATGGTGAACAACAAGGATGTATCTGCCATGTATGATGCCAGCAGGCTGTCCACCTACCTCTAGTATGTAGATGCAAATAACTTATATGGATGGGCAATGTCCCTGCTGGTGCCATACCATGGTTTCAAATGGAAAGGCACAGATATCAATGTTATATCTTTGCGGACGATGGAGGTGTTGGCTACATACTGGAGATGGATTTAGAGTACCCTAACACACTCTACAAATACCATAAAGACCTTCAGTTCCTGCTCGTGAACGAGGGTCCCCCGGGTTGCAAACAAACCAAGATAATGACCACTCTTGAAACAAAGAAGACATGTATTGTTTATTATGTTATTCTCATGCAATCATTGGGTCATGGTTATGGCTAAACACTATACATCATGTCCTACAATTCAGCCAGAAAGCGTGGTTGAAGCCTTATATTGAACTGAATATGGATAAACGCCAGGCAGCCACGAACTCCTTCGAGAAGGACTTTTACAAGCTAATTAACAATACTATGAACAGTAAGATCATGGAGAATAAGCACAAATGCCGGCATATGGAACTTCTATGCAGCGAACTGCATGTGATGAAGCTTATCGCCAAATCAGCTTTCAAATACCGAACAATATACTACGAATCTCTATTTCTGGTAAAATTAAATCATGAACATATCGAATTTGATAAACCCATCTACGCTGGCTTTACTGTACTTCACCTGTCGAAGGAATTTATGTACAGCTTCCCCTATGGTGTAATGAGGGCACAGAATGCCGTGTAATGTGAGCCTGATTCACACACACACCGACTCCTTTGTGATGTAGATTGCCTGGCTCTACTTCTACAGGGACCTCGCCTCAGACCCAGCACTTATGGCCGAGTTCGAAACCAGTGCCTACCCTCCCACTCATCCTTGCTACTCGGCCTCCAACGCATGGGTGATCGGCAATTCAAGGATGTGTGCTGATGCAATGATATGATTGAGTTTTGTCGGGCTGCGGGCAAAGTTGTTTGCTTATAAGTGTAAGGATAAAGTAGTGAAGCGAGCTAAGTGGATACATAAGAGCGTCTTACAAAATAACATCACAAACGAAGATAATAAACGAATATTATTGATTCAGAAAGTAATGAGAGTACAGGTCGACAGCATTAGGTCGCATCATGACGATGTATGTACTGAATGCACTAACAAACTAGCTCTTTCATGGATGGACGACAAACACAAGATCCTGGACGATGCCATTCATACTGCCCCTTATCGCTACCATGAATAATAATAATGTTCTGTTAATGCATGTCTGGGGCAGGCATGTATCATCATATATGCGTCTGTCCCTGGGAGAGTGAATAAGGTCGGAATGCATAGTAGGAGGGAGGCATTCCTCGCCCCAGGATTGTCGAAGCTGGAGCGCTTCCACTCCCCTCACGAATTATATGAGCGTGTGTTGCTTTATTCAATTTGTGTGTTTTTATCCAGCAGCATACTATAGCACAAGCAAGAGCCATTTTCATCTTACCTGGTAGGCTGTTGTTGTCGAGGGATGGTAGCAGTATGTCCTGCTTTGTGTATGTACTGTTTCTGCAATCCCTCTTGAGCATACTTGTACACTGTTCCAGATATGTGTTTTTCCAGCATACTATAGCACATGCAAGAGCTATATTAATCTTTTGAGGTATGCTGGATGGTAGCATGTTGTAGCCCATGCATGAGGTATCCTTATCTTGCCAGGTGTATTACCAGTATGTCCTGCAGTGTGTATATACTGTATTTTTCCAGCAGCATTCTGTAGCACATGCAAGGGCCATATTTATCTTGTTGGAAGTGTTGTGGTTGGTGGATGGTGGCGCAGTTGAATGGTGGCACGCTGTAGCCCATTGAAGAGGAATCCTTATCTTATCAGGCATGTTATTGGTATGCCATGATATGTGTACTATTTCACATTCTACAATCATTCCTGTACGAACAAGCACAAGGTATTTGCAATCAATGTTGGGTCTCTGACCTGGGGTTGTGAATGTGAAATGTTATTCTTATCACACTAGCACTGTAGTAACAAGTGATCGCATCGTACTTACTTTTATTCTCTAGTTACTGCACCGTCCCCCCTTTTCTCTTCATCTACCTCTACTGTATTCTTCCTTTTTGCTGCAGCCTGTCTGTACGTTCCTTTGTCTGCTTTGATTTTTTTTAGGAGGGTCGTCTTCCCCCTTCCGAGATTGTAAACTGCCTGTACACTATGCTTGCGGTTCTGCTGGTGTTTCTTTTTCCTTACACTCAAACATGTACACGACTTTTTTGCTTACAAGGAAAAATAAATTCCGGTGGTGTTTTTGTCAGTGTAGTGTACAGCCACTCTCCCAAGCCCAGCAGCCATCCTCATAGTAATGCCATGCATCTGCATGTACGTGGGCAATGCTACAGCGGCGGTGAGAGCGAGAGCGACCACGCTGCTGCGCTGAGTAGGTGGGTTATTTATATATCTACTACTGGTTGTTACAGAACAAAAATGTTTCCCATGTGTGCACGAGCGCTGGCTATGTTCCAGCCCAGGCAGCGATGTAATGTGTATAGCCCACTTCGCCTTAGGGGGACGTAGAGGGGTGAGATGGGTAGGGCATGGGAGGCGAGGGGGAGAGAATGGATGGATGAGAGGCAGAAAGGAGACCAGGAAGACTCCCAAGGGATAGAACCTGGCATCCTGGCAGGGAGCCAGGAGAGATAGCGTAAAGAAAACCTTGGCGTTCTGGTGGGGACCTGTGAGAGACAGTATGGTGAAAACCCTGGTGTTCTTATGGGGACCTGGGAGGTATAGTACAGTGAAAACCCTGGTGTCCTGGTGGGGAGCTAGGAGGGATATCATGGCATCCTGGCGGGGATCTGGGTGAGATAAAACTGAGGAAACTTCCCACAATGAGGGAGGTATAGTATGGAAAAAACACATGGAATGAAAGAGCGTGAAGTAGGGACATCCACAATGGCAGCTGTTGGCCAGGAATTACAGAGCAGGAGAGGAAATGCACCATGACCGACATCAGCAAGGAATGGTAGAGCATGGTTGCTGCATGAGAAAATTAAGGAAATAGGGAGGACTCTGAGAAACCCTCCAAGCAGATTACAGGAGCATGGTGGGGACCTGGGAGGGGTATCCTGTCATCCTGGTGGGAACCTGGGTGGCATAGCAGGGAGGAAACCCTCCACATTTGGGAGGGATAGCACAGAGAAAACTCCGGGTAACTTGGAGGGATAGCATGGAGAAAACCCTCCACACAGAATGCAAGAGCGTGAAGTGGGGACATATGGTAGGAGGGAATGAGAAAGCATGAGAAAATAATGGAGATTGGGAGGACTCTGAGAAAACCCTCCACATGGACTGCAAGACTATGAAGTAGAGACATACAATATGGCCACCATTGGCCAGGAATGTGTGTTTTCTGTAATCCATTACAGCTTGATCCAAACGGCTCACCCTCCTGTACCTGATCCGACATGGTATAACAGGAAACACCATTCTGAGCTTACATAAGTACTTAAGAGCGCACCTCAGATCAGGATTTTCCAGGCATATAATTGTCACTTAAGACATTCACGTCAGGTACCAGGACGTGGAGGGTCGCTCTGCCAGGCTATTATTATGGGCCAGGAATAACAGAGCAGGAGGGGAAATTCAACATGGCCGACGTCGATAAGGAATGACAGAGCAGAGGGTTTCCTCGTTACGCCATCCAATATGGCCGCCAGCTTGTCCCCTTGTCACCACCAGGATGCCAGGTGCACTAGAAAAGGTATTTTATAACTACTCGCGATCATCACTGTTGACCATGTGACTTTGATAGTTGTGTTCCTTTGGGGTGGGTCATTGTTGGGTACATGCGTCGGTCTACCTCATCTTTAGTGTATGGTTGTGAGGCGATGGACGACGGCGCAGTGTCCAGCGAGTGCAGCGTGCGTTTATCGGGAGTTAAAAGACTGAGACTGACCGACTAGATTGTGAGAAACTGGGACTGGCCTCGTGAGTGACGGATATTTGGACAATATATATATTTGACAATGGACCGTTTGGTTGAGTACTTGTAATTAAAGGGTGAAGATTGACTGTATGCTAGTATGATGACAGTGACTAGGATTTTAATCATAATAGAGATTTGCATAAAATTTGCCCTTGCTAGTAAAATAGTAATTGTCAGTAGTACGGATAGACATGTGTACTTTGAAAATAATAGCTGTAGGGTCTATGTACTTTATACCATTGTAAATAAATTGGAAAGTTAGATTTAGTTGCATTATTTTGAAATTACCTCCTTACTTCAAGAAGCTGGATACACTCTAGGCAATTTGTAACAGTCCTTAAACACAAAAATTACTCATTTACTGAGTTAAGAGCAAAAGGTTTGATATCTCTTGAACACGATGTAAAAAGGCCTGCGGCAACACGCAGCACTGAGCTGCTCGACGCCAGGGATAAGTTCGCAAGACGGCCGCGGGGTGCGGTGTGAGGAGACTGCGAGTTCACAGCAAAGCGCCGCCACTCACCTGTGGCTGCCCCCGGAAAGGGTGCTCAGGGCGACTGTGGAGGGGGGGGGAGGGTAATAAGTAACCTGCTTCCTCCCCAGAGCGTCTTGATAGCGACTTGAGTTTCCTCCTCGCAAGAATAATGACTCTGTAATTAAGCACACATAAAGAGATACCGCGGGGCAGGGCACCATCCCACGCCGCGCCGCGGTGGAGCGCGATATAATACTTTTTTTTAACCGCAAAACGCTCCCAACTTTTGAGGCGAAATATAACAGTACTGAAACGGAAGGCGGACCGGGCGCTATAAATTTTTTTTTATCAAAATACATCTTTAAAAGATTAAATTTCAAAAATCCCACGCAGGCAGAGAATTCATTAAAAGAAGCGAAACAAAAAATAAGACCCGTTTGTTTCTAGAGCAGATAGCAACTTAAAAAATAATTAAAAATATTCCCTTGTTTTTATTAACTTTCTACACCATATTTTTATTAAATCTCGAGGTTTAATACATACTGTATATAATTTTATTATGCATGTATACTCACAAAGGGAAACGAGAAGTTTCTGATACAAGTAATAAGTCTAAATTTTGCATCTCTTGTATTTTCCACGAATTTTCTGGTTTAATTTTTGGAAAAAGACTACGGTTTTATACTTGAAGAGTCTATTAGGCAAAACACAATTTCATTCAAATCGTCAAGGTTATTTGTGATCAGCATAATTTATTCCATCGAATTTTACAATCATCAAAATAGTTTGTCACTCTAGTATTTCAATTTTTTATTTTATTTACGAGATATTACTTATTACATTTTTTATGGACTCTTTAAACTATTAATGATTGCCAAACCAACGTTTAACGAAATTTTTTTCGTTGACAATTTGATGTAACTTTTTTGAATACTTAGTTCCATACAAAATTTATAAATAAAATTTATTAAAAATATTCTCTATTTATGTCAAACAAACGAAAATGATATAGACATATTTAAACGTATTCTTGCAAGGAATAAAACAATTATAAAGTTCTCCAATACGTATTTTTTAATTTAAAACATGTTTGGAAGCTATTGCGGACGGTATCATTTGCAGCTTAAAAGTAAATCACTGCTGTTTGTGAAAACGTTCTGACAAAAATAATTTAGTAAAACTATTAAATGTCAAAATTCGTGAAAATTACTCCAGCAATAAGCAAGCCATTTGAAAAGGTAAGGGGCACGTACAGACACACAACTCATGTTATAAGAAATTTTTCCTTCCCATCGCGAATATCTAGAAACTGTATGTATTACACAGGTAACGTCTAAATAAAATGTTTGATTCTCTTCAGTGAAATGTTTTAGATATACCAATGATTAAAAGCAACACTGAAAACTCCCATTATGTTGTGCGGGTCAGTAATCCGATCATTTATCAAGCAGAGACTCATGCTTGTCCGGAAAAAAAAACTGTTTTGGGCGCTGTGGAGCGACAAAGTTTGACAACGGTTCGGATATGGCGATGGCTTTACGTTGCACACTGTGAAACGAAACCACTACCAACCCAACAAAAACATCACATTGTGCAGTAAATTACAAAAGGGGTTTGAATTGTTCAAGTAGGGGGTACTTGATTACAGAGCCTACATCGGCGGTGCAGAGGTTAACGCACATGTGATTGTGTGCACAGTAGTTCAGTTTGCGTGGATTCTTATGGTGAGGTACTTCTCTGATGGTACAGGAAGGAGCCTCATACACCATACCCTTATTAGTGCCACAAAGAAAACAATTGAGTGGTGACAGATCTGGTGACCGTGTAGGCCATGGAACAGGCCCCACAGTGCCCAAACCATGCTTTTCCAACGAGGGGCCCCCCTTGAAAACTAATCGGTTGGCCATCCCGCACACCATGCTAAACGTTGTTGGTGTTGTTTTGAATAATCCGATATAAGTAACCAAAATTGATTTAAAATGGTAATATTTTGGTAAATATCATACAACTGAAATTAAATCCCAATTGTCTAGCGAATTTTGCTATGTTCTGTCAAAAAATATCCTGAGATATATTGTTGTAAATAGGAAAAATTAATTCTATTGCCAGGACTGAGCACAAAATATTGAAAATTCGGATTCCATCTTAGATGACGTCACAAATACCCCTTTTCCCTCAAAACTCTCCGTTTGTCCCTAAAAATGTATTATTTTCACTTACAATCTTTAAGTTTTCTCTTACAATTGACCTATTTTGTCTTATAATTTCCCCGTAATAGGTTCTACTATTTGAAAAAACAACACTCGAAGCCTCAAAAAGGCTGAAAATCAATTAACCCCAATAAAATTTAGGCTTCTGAGGCTCGTTTCATCTGTCCGCCAACTTGGATATCTGTGACATTGACTTTGACCCTGAGGATTTTGTACTTGATAAAAGGAGAAACAAAACAAAAAATAGAAAAAAATCGGGTGAAGTTATTACTTTGAAGGAGAGTCATCGCAGCGGAACTACTGACTACAAACACCATCTTGGAATTCTATAACATAAATATCGTAACAGTAAATCATAAAAAACAGAAGAAATTTAGTCTTATTGATCATGACCCACACCATGAATTTCTGTTGTGTTGCCCTTACCCGAAAGACACCTTAAACACGTATATAATATTTTAAATCGCAAAAATATTGTAAAAATATTACAAAAAATCAGAGTAAAATTACATTAATAATACCTACCACCATCTTGAATTGGCATAACGTTGACCTAGACCCAGGTGAACTGAAAACCGAAAATTCGTAAAAAATCAGGGAAAAACAAAAAAAATGCATAATTTTTTAATGTTAAAATATTTTATTGCTTTGGAGGGCAGAATTATTTACATATATTTTACATATAACACACCAGACATGATACATATATGGGACTGTTATAGGCAACAGTATCAAATTCTGCTTTTAGAGATTTAGATTTAAACATGGATTTGGAACTACTCACTTTTCTACTCACTCTTCTACAGGTTGCAATGACAATGGAGTCAAGACAAGTGTCTTCATCGACGGATCGCTGGCGGTGCCGATACTGCATTTATTAAAAACGTTTTCACAAAATATTTTTTTGTTGGCCTGTGTAGTCTATTCACCATCCAACCGTCACAATGTTATACACATCTGCATAGCATGTGTAGACGGCAGCATAATAATAAGTACATTTCTACCCATGTTTCCATGGAGGATGCTCGTCAGGAAAAGGAAGCTGACAAATATATGGCTGTAAAAACTCTATCACAGTGTCAATTGGGACGATGGCGATGTATAATACGATAAATTAAATGGTGTTCCTACCACAATGTTGGCCATTGAGGCGCATGTCATGGTATTCGTGGCCGGCCCGGAGCAGAAGATATGGTTGAGCATCTATTACAGCGTGAAATAAAAGTATGTGATCTGCAGTCAGAGTATGGCTGCCCTTCATTAAGTGAATTGAAGCTCGGTACACGAAAACTAAATATGACTTCTGATGTATGGCAATGTGTAACGAGACTACGGTGCACTTAGTCTAAGCGGGTATCAAGCCTATCGATAATCGCAAGACTATGAATGTGATAGAATTTGCATAATGTGGGGTTTATGTAGGAAGAACATAGAGTATCTCTCTCTCACACTGCAGTAGAACTCTGGCTCTCCAAACATGTACACAGCATTCAACCCACTGGACATGGTCAAGTACAGTGATGTTACAACTGAGTACCGACGTGTTCACTGAACCATCACCGCTTTGATAGCTCGTGCAAACGAAGATAATATACATCATGTATGGTTTATGCAGTCAATTGCATATGAGCGGTACCATCCCAACAGTGTTGTAATTACCTGTTAAAATGAGACCTGTACAGGCGAACAACACACGTACATCATGAAGTGTGGAGCAGTTACGTAGAAGACTATGTGTTCACCACTAACGTGCGAAGTTTACTTGGCGACAATATAAGAAGCAACGAGTGTTACATCTCGCTCTCAGTCATCAGCAGTGTAGGATTCAGTAGACAACCGCACCCACAGTCACCATGAGCAATACGATTGACACACATGACTGTGTACCGTTTCTGCCGGAAAATGTGAACTTGTACGAGAGGTACTTTATCGGTTATAGGCGGGGGTATTAAAACCAGAGCTTGGACACGAGCAAGTGCAGGTATATGATTATAGAAATCATATGTGAGGATACCATGATGAATGGAATAATTTCCATAGTGAGATTCTACCTTGCTACAAGTACGATCGGTGTGCTGTCGCTAATCTCCGACCAAACAGTCAGCTACCCACAATAACACATTCTCGCAGAGCACGCAGAACTTGAAGATATTACCGAACTGCATCACGAGAACATGAACTTGGACATTGTCCTACGCGATGTAGACATTGTTACAACCTTCTGGTGGACCGAAGATGTACACTGTACATGCCACATACATACCACTATGCTGGCAGAATGTGGAAGCATATGGATCCTACCCATATCGGCCAAGGTCTGCTGGGTATATAAATAAAATATTAATTAACTTACGCGTGTGTGTGGACGGTACATCATAGACGTCGAAGCCACGAGAATGGATAGGGATAACTGACATGTCGTAGCAAGTGTAAATGTTGGGAATCTATTTGTGACCTTGTTGCACGAATTCTGATTCTATTGGCCGAAGTTCCGAAATAGTGGTGACTGCGACATCACACATGAGATGGAGCTATATTAGAACTCCCATATATCCGGCTCGTCGCCATCAGTGATATAGCAAAGATGAGCATACCATTCCGGTCAGAGACTGCCTACACCAGCGTGATGTTGGATCATAGTATGGCTACCTACGATGTCAGGGATGAAGTATAGCAGAGGTCATACAGTAAGGACTGTGATGGCATAGCTAATTGGGTTCTGCCATCTAATCCGATGGTTTATGAGCACTGCCAGCAAATGGGAACCTGTACAACTTCTGGGAGATGTGCATTATACTACATGCGCACAGACATGCCTCTACGGTGCAGTGCGGACGAGGTGGTAACCTATGCCATGCTACATGACATCATTCAAATACACCTACCTGAATACAACCCCACATTATCATCAATGCCGTCAGTTTCCACCATCAACATCGCCGACGACGATGACACCCAGCTGCCAGTCATCACCACTGCCGCCTCCCCAATAAACTCGGGATCACAACCTGCTCCAAGGCGCAAGCAACGGGCGAGGGTGGTTCTAATGTGACCTGAAAAAGAAATATAAGAATAATAGCTACATATTTCCCGAAGATCCGAATTAACTTGTTTAGAGGCTCAAACTTTGTTTGGTCTGGAAAAGTTTGAAGATCACTCTCCTGTTGATGATAATATAATAGATGAATGATGAATCACCGATGGATTGAAGGAAAGGAGTTACATGGTATAAGACCATTAGTTACTGACCACGATCTGCAAAGATCTGAGAAATACTAACATCGAGTGTACAAAACAAGTAAAGCAATATATTTATGTTCACATAATAGTGCCTTTAATTTTTTATTCCACCCGTACAACTTTTATGAAAGTGTCGTTAATTAAATGGTGTATAAAATTGATTCAAGATTATGTTTTAGGTACAAGTTTCGCTATAGAGTGCATAAGGAAGGCTATGATGCAGTAAGAATATTAGATATTTATGGTATCGTTGGAAGCCGAATGGGTTCTATTTCACGAGTTAAGTTTTTGAGAAATGAATGTTCTGAGGGATGTTTATTGAATGAAAGGGTTTAGGAATGTTTGATGAATGAATGTACTAAGGAATATTTGACGTGTGGTTGGTTTTGTTGGTCTGGCGATATTGACTTGTCAGTGTTGATGGTCAGTTGGTTTGGAATGTCGGCCTTGTTGGTCAGAGACCAGTGGGTTTTGGGAAGGTACGAGTATAAAGAACGGTACCTTGATGTAATGGCAGTTCGTCAGCAGAGGCGGAGAAGTGCAGATAATCTCGTATATATTGTGTGGCTGCATTTCTACAGTCGACATCATTTTCTGAATTTTCAGTGTCTTCGACTACCCCAGAGACAATAAAGTCTTTGAAAATGGCATGTATTTCCTCGGGTTGGTCACCTACAGCAGTACCATCAGTATCACAGACCAAGCATATATTGCCGGTTCCAGCTGTACCATCGAATACTTCAAGCATGGTACCAACAGAGCCATCGATTATTTCGTGTGTGGTACCAGCAGCGGTGCCGTCGATTTCTCTGGGAGTGGTACAAGTGGTGCCATCGACTTCTTCGGACACCATTGAAGTCATCATCGGCTTCGTCAAGGCATAAGTGCTGTTACTGCGACACGACATTCTCCTACAACCATGATGTTAGGAAGTATGGCAGTACTACTTGTGGGAAGGGCCTTGCTATATTATGCAGCGATGTAACAAGTAAAAATTCCAGGTTAAACATGGTGATAATATCAATAAACATATCAAGATTTGCAAAGGTAGAGTTTCAGGCGCGAAGAAACGATTAGTATTCACTTTCGGTGGCACAAAATCAAATGAATTGTACCTGAAAAATTAGAATTCAAGGGTACATTAAAGATTATGAAATTGAAAAGAAACTTTGTGTTTAAAAGATGCATGTGTACATACCTGGACCACATTAAGCAAAGAATAATGAATATATTAACAGAGTAATTTTGAAAATGTGCCATATAATATTATTTTTGTTTGGAGTGTATTTACAAAAAGCGCCAGCCTTTGAATGAAGACATCAGCCAGGAAGCATTCAAAATAACTAATGTATCACTGTGCAGAGTAGAGGCCTTGAAAGAAAAACTTTGCCTTTAAGAGGAGGAATATATGAGCAAGGGATCTAGTTGGTTGCTTGCTAGCGTAGAATGTCTGGAGCTGCGTATTAGCAAATTATACGTATTACAAGAAAAGTGTACTTGTTGCTGGAAAGACAATACATGAATATTATGAAGACTGTAAGGATTCTGTTTTCTGTTATCTTTGTAGTCTTTGTATGTAAAATGTATACATAATAAAAAAAACGCATGCTTGATTCCCTTTTTTAATAGATTGTGTAAAATTAACTGCATTTGTTGATTGATTGCTTAAAAATGATGGGATGCAAATAAAATTTAAATTAATAATAACAGTTTTTTAAACAATTAAAATAATATGATTTAAAATTATAGCATAATTATATAATTAAAGTCTTTATATTTGGGCCTCGTCACCATTTAGCACAAATTGGCGTGAGCGGAATCCTTAGGATATTACACCTCTTCATACATTAAATAGGGGTTGGCACCCTACAATTTCTCAGAACTTTGTAACCCTGCACTTGAAGTTATTCTAAATTACAAGTTAGTAATCAGCATGCAAAAAGCAATAAAAAATGTCGCCTTGGTAGTATCCGCTAATCCTTACCGTTTCCTGTGAGAAAACATATGTTTAGTGGGACGGTAGAATAGTGGTTTCCTGCGAATTAGGCAACCTGTAAAAAATACTTTGGTGCAAGACATACCACCTCACATCTTGGTTCATTTTCTTGTCCTAATACAGGTAAATTACCCGTTAGTAAATTACGGTAATGTGGGGTGGTAAAAAAAACAAAAAACCTGTTTCTAGTATAAGTACTTTACTTGGATTGCGAAAGTTGACATGCTTACAGCATATGTTTGAAGTGAGAGCCACCCATCACCATACATTCACGAATACGACGCTCAAATGACTGGCGCACACGCTTAAAAATATCGGGATTAGCCTGTATGGTACGGCATTGATCTTGAATACATTGCCAGGGATCCTCCACATTGTCCACGTCAGTTGCATACACTTGTGCCTTCAAGTGACCACACAAGTAGAGATCAACTGGCTTTAGTCGGGTGATCTGGGTAGCAATCCATCGCGCTGGGTACCGCAAATCTATGTACTGCCTTGCTGGGACACTAAAGTGTGCTGGTGCACCATCGTGCATGTACCACATGTCATCTCGTAGATTCAGTAGTACATCGTCAAGTAGTTGTGGCAGGTCGTTGTCCAAGAAGCGCCGATTGGAAGCTCCAGATAGTCGTGCGGGAAGGATGTGTAGCCCAATTAGCATCCCATCGATAACCCCGCCCAAACGTTCAGAGAAAACAGATGTTAGAAGTGGGATTCCCGTACTGGATGTGGGTTTATGTATGACACACATGCTTGTTGTGGAATTTGAAGACACCTTGCCTCATAAAGGATGCTTCGTCAGTTAATAGTACACTGCTGTAGAAACCCGAGGCTCGCCTAATTTTGCCTTGGAACCACTCACAATGCTGTAAACGGGCGGGCCGGTCAGGGGTAAGAAGTGCCTGCACTGGAAGCTAGTGATATGCGTGCAATCTGTCTCGACATAAAATGTAACACGCTGTAGAATGTGATGCGTTAAGAACATTAGCGATCCATTGCTGTTTCACGCAAACGCCGATGAACTGAAGTTAATGTACGTTATTACCAACAAGCTTTTCAGCCAATTCGTACTTGAAAGTATATAGGGACGTAGCTCAATAATGACTCATGATTCGGTAGAGCACAACAGTATCTGATGAGGTTTATTAGCATTATGTTTATACAGTTGCTATTTAAATACCTATTGGTCGGGGGAGCTTTGCATTGAATTTAAAAATGATTATTATTTAATTAATTACATTATGGTTCACGCCATTTTAATTAAACCTAACTGGAAAGTCATTACCTTGTTGTAGCCGGAGACTGATTCTACGAACGGTTAACGCCGGCCCGACACACCCATCTCCCTGGTCTGCTTCGCTGGTCGGGTCGCCCAAAGGACTAAAGACGAAAGACGACAGACAACAGACGCCGGTCGAAAGACGCTGGTCGAANCGTAAAGACCCCGTTCCGGGTGTTACTACGGCCTATATCAAGCACGTTGTTCTGCGGTCCCGCTCAGTGACCGGGGGGGGGGATTTCTGCAACTGTCTTATTTCGGAAGGATCGACGACCAAATGGTGGCGTTGCAATCCCGCTCGTTTCCAGGTTTAATGTATGAAGGTGTGATCAGGCAAGCCGTTCAGCTAAGGTCTGATCACACCATAACAACGTGCATCTGGTAAATGTGTAGATGGAAACTTTTCGGCTTATCCACGATGCAGAAGTTGATGCAATACACATAATTTCACTATACGTGAGATGCATGTCCGTCATTTCCTCATTACTCCGCTGCATCACACACTTTGTGAAGAACTGTCTGATGTATAAACTACCAACGCAATGTTAGCAGGCAGGCAACCCAGTCATCACTTGGTACGATAACATGTACCAATGCAATGGGCACCTGCCCGCAGTAACTTCTCAGCAGTTCACTATGGAGGGGGGGGGGGTACCATGTGATCGTAGCGACAAGTGACCGTACGACTGCTACTAGCTACTGCGCGCTGCTGGCACTGACCAACAGCGGGGATGCCTGGCTACAGCTTATTTGTAACCAATAAGAATACAAGGAGCTTACTGGATGTCCATCCCTCTATTTTTCCGATCAATAATGAAACAGTATAGTAATATGTGGCATACGAAAGCTTCGTACGAAAACAGCACAAAGCTAAATCATAAAATACTACATTTCTGAGGCAAAATGTGCTGATGCGTCAGGAGGTCGTACGCGCCGAGAGTACGAGGTGTCAAGTGACCGTACAGCTTCTGCTTCGAGGAAGAGTAGCCTTAGTTCAAATACTCTTCCACGTTCAGCGCTACATGCGTTGTTTCGCCTAACCGCGATATAATTTCTCCACTTACATGGAATGCATTGCATGAAACGTGGTCAGAGATTATTATAAAGTTAGTAAATGCAAATTATGTTACATTATTAATTATTTATTTTGCTTTAGGGGATACGCAGCTTTATGTTAAGAAATATTACGCTCTATCTAATACACTAAACATATTTTGTAATAAGAAAAACATAAAAAATTCTACTTTACGTTGCTTAGCTTACGCATATTTGTAACAGATGAATAATAGGCCTACCATGTCTAATATTTCTCACTTATTGCTGAGAATGTCTCGTAGGATGTGCCCTAGCGACCGCGGAAACCATTCCGTCATTGAGACGGTCTACAAACTCTGGATGTTTAAAGTAGTAATAATGTTTGTTATCACTGATTTTAGTCTGGAGTCGAAGTAAACTCGAAACGTTAGGAACATATATATTATATATAATGCCGCTATTTTCAAAATATATATGACATGTTTAAAAAATATATCAGTTCGTTTGGCCTAACACGGCACTACAAGTGTGGCAAAAGTTTTGAGGGACACGCACACATACACAGTAAGGTTAGCTCATAAGGCTATTATTGTTCCTCAGGAAAGAAGGTAAAATGATAAGAATCAATAAATATATCAATCTTGGTTAATTTGAGTTTTTATTGTAAAAACAAGTTGTAATAAAGTTTGTTGAAATTTAATTAATTAATTAAATAATTCGGTGTATATAATAAGCCAAAATAATAGATGGTGTAAACCGGCGTTTTTGAAAGGTATACTTTGCAGGATAAAAAGGGGGGGGGGGAGGAAATAACATTTCGTCAACAAGAGTGGTCATTAGAGACCAGGCAGAATCACAAGCTTGAACAATATAAGGATGGGGAGGGAATCGGCCATGACTTATGTTAAGAAAAATACCACAGCATTTTCCGGGTGTGATTTCTGGAAACCCTGTGGAAATAACATGATTGTGTGCAATATTTCGTGCACTTTATCGTAAATTAATCAGTAAATATGAACTACATACCCTATTCCAAACAAGTCTACACCCAGATAAGTGCACCACTTACTTTTTTTCCTAATGTGAAGATTATTTTACCTTTACCTCTAATGCAAGAAAAATTGTCAATGAATACATCGTCTGAATTAAGCTATTCAACACACTTAGGTAGCCATTGTGACAATTAAGTATGATCTTTTTCTTAATACTAAAGAGGTATATGCAAACTTAAAAAAAATTACGTATACAGTTTTGTAGACTTGGGAAAACGCAACTAGCAGCGAATGTTTAGGTATCGACCAAAAAAAGTACATTGGCCGTGAATATCTGTGAGGCTGTGTGTGCTCGTGTGTCAGGCGACAGTACGCGGTGAGTGGCCGGGTCGTCAAGTGGTCGTGTGACTTCTGCTTTGATGTTTCACCTAACCCCGGTATTTCTCCACTTACGTCCGACGCATTGCAATTAACTGACCAGTGATTATTATAAAGCTTATTAATACAATAATTATAGTTTTATTCATATTTTACTTTAGTGAATAAGCAGCTTGATGTCTAAAAGTATTGTGCTCTAATTATAACACTGAATATATTTGTACGAGTTTAATTCGACTGCAGATGAAAATCAGTGATGGTA
The DNA here is from genome assembly GCA_002778355.1 of Clitarchus hookeri. NCBI lineage: Eukaryota > Metazoa > Arthropoda > Insecta > Phasmatodea > Phasmatidae > Clitarchus > Clitarchus hookeri. The sequence continues at coordinate 13,324 of NQII01005723.1, read as the reverse complement.
ACATTAATAATGCTTTAAGCATGCAGGGTTTGTAGATCGTCGCAATGACGGAATGGTTACCGCGGTCACTAGGGCACTCCCTGCGAGACGTTCTAAGCAGTTGGCGAGAAATATTAAATATTATTATATTAATGTATTACAGAGATACGTACGATACGCTACATACAAGTATTTTTAATTTTTATTTATAAATTGAGTATATGGGACAAATTATGTTTTACGAACAGTGCTACAAAATAGAAGTACTGCCGAGAATAATTTGAATTTGAAAAGTTAAAGAAAATGTGAAAAATTAAAAATATGAAGGGAGTAAATCTCTCATACGTCGTGGTTTTTACAGTTCTTGGAATTTGCAAGCAAGCATGCCAATCAAAATTGTAGTCTCAAATTTCGCCTCATTGGGAAAATTTAGTATTTTTAAATAAATAGTATTGATTAAGTCGCTTTAAAGTGTTTAGCGATATGAGACGAAGTAATATTTTGTGATATCAATTCGATTTTGAAATTATATGTTTAAATATTAGAAAACATTAACTTACATATATTATACAGAATGATTCAGGAGGAGTTACCACTACTCACATGGCTTATTCCTCAAGTCTTTTGGAGGAAAATCTGGTATATGACTGTAGGTCCAGTTCCCAATATTTACAGACAAATACGAAAAATTGGAAACGCAATACAGAGAACAGCTCCACCATAGTGTTGCGTGTGGGGATAGATGAAGGATATTGTGTACCAAAGGACTGCAGAAATACGTGAGAAGCTACTTGCGTGCATCATGCATGCCGCTACAGAGACAGTCGTGTGCAGCTACAGTAGGAGCTGACGAGAAGGCAAGGCTGCGTGGCGGGGCGGTGGTCGCGACCGCAAAGCCTCCCTTACCCCCTTCACACGTTTAACGACAGCTGTCAGAGTTACGGGTCACCCTCGCTACTGCTCATCCCAAAAAAAAAAACAATTTTTGGAAGTCAGTCACGTGTTAGTGCCGGTTGCGTGCATATCAGGGCGGTATATTATGGCGCAGTCTAGGAAGAAAGGGAAAACTATACACAGCGAAGCGAGGGAGGTGATCAGACATGTGATAAATATAAATGTGACGAAGAAGCTACTGATGGTCAAATAAAGCATTTATTATCTCAATCTAATCTGCGTGCATCAGAATACACTGGAATTTCTATGAGAAGTGTTTCCAGAATTCGCAAAGAAGGTGCCGATGCTTGTAACAGTTCGCTGTCAACACCAGGCAAACACCGAAGGCGTCCACATGAAAGAAATGTGCACTGTGACTCATTTGATAGGAGAGTAATCAGAGACGTCATTCATGATTTTTCCTTAGTACAGAAACAAGTACCAACATGACCTAAGCTTCTCGTTGCTTTGAGAGAAAAAAATGGTTTTTCCATGGGGTGTTCACACAATCAGGCGGATACTGAAAAAAATGGGGTTTAAATGGAAACGGTGTAACAGTTCTCGGAAACTATTAGTGGAAAGACCGCACATTGTCCACTGGCGTTGTAATTACATAAAATAGATTCTCCACTACAGAATGCAGGGGAGCCCCATCATTTACATTGATGAAACCTGGGTTGATAGCAACATCAAAATTAACAAATGTTCGCAAAGTGATACTGAACGTGGTGTGTTAACCAACAGCAGTTCTTCAAACCGTTTAATTGTTGTTCATGCAGGTGCTTAAACTGGATTAATTGAAAATGCACTGCTAATTTTTCCAGCAGGCAGAGCTACGGGGGACTACCATGGGCAGATGAATTCTGCGAACTTCGAAAAATGGATGCATAAGCAGTTATTGCGAAACCTACCGGAAAATTCTTTTGTTATTATGGAAAATGAGCCTTACCACTAAGTGCAAGAAAATAAACCCCCATCGAAGTATGCAGTGAAAAAAGAAATGGAGTCATGGTTCACCAATAACAACATCCCCTTTACTCATGAAATGTGAAAAACCGAGCTTTTCGTCTTAATTGCGCAGAACAAGAAGCCCGAAAAAGTATTTCGCATTGACCAACTTTTAAAACTTCATGGACACGATGTTCTTAGACTTCCTCCTTATATGTGCGAACTTAATCCCATTTAACTAGCGTGGTCTAAAACAAAGAGACTAGTGCGGGAAAAGAACATTACTGCTATCTTGTCGTTAACAAAGCTAATGGAAATCACGACGGAAGCAATATCTTCCGTCACTGAAGAAGACTGGCAAGGATACTGTTTGCATGTCCAAAATATAGAAGCAGACTACTGGCAAAAGGACTGTCGTGTGGAATACGCAATAGACAGTTTCGTGATATGCCTACCTAGGCCGTGACTCCAGTGGCTCAAGTGATTCATCTGACGACGATCTTTCCTCTTCCAAATCGGAACTGACGCTGCCACTTCCCGAAAGTGAATAAATTATCACCAAACAACAAAATCCACTGTTTGAGGTAAGCGGCAAGAGTATATCCTTTCAGAGTATTTTAAAGTTATGCATTCCTGATTATACTGTTTTCGCCCTAAATTTATGCCATCATAAATGTTTTCAGGTCACTATGGTTGTTTCGCAGGTATTTAAGTAAAACTATTTAAGTTAAAACAGTTTAAAAATGTGGTTTTTGGCCATACTGAAAGTCTTCAAATTAGTGTTGGTAATGTGAAAGATGTTTTAACAATTGTAACTATTGTGGAATGTGATCAATTTTCGTACGGGAACAGATTGCGAATATGTACAATAAATAGCTTGCTTTATAAATGTGTACTTCAAACACAATGCAAAACATATCGCGCACCACGCAGATGGGCTCCTAAAATGACGAATTTAAAGGTTACTGTTAAAACAAATAATAGAGGTGTATACCATAACATTATAAAGTATGTTTATATGTGTGTCGTATGAAAGGAAAATCTCCATGCGAGCTGATAGTTTTAATACTGGTAGTACAGGTTAGAGGCGACGGTGGCGACATTGCAGCCCNTCCCACTCACCCACCCTGCCCGAATTCCAGAGCCTCGCCTTCTCGTGAGCACTAGCAGTACGTAGAACGACGCGTGCGATTCATAGGTGTGGAGGTAGACGAAAACATTCTGATCATGGCTTGTAAACTTGTTGCACTCAATTTCGATCCTCAACTGTAAACAATAGAGTCTGTAATTACATAAAAGTATTTACTTCTACAACGGGTTTTTTTTCTTCGCCTTTCCAATTTTTCAAATTACACTGTAAATATAGGGAACATCACCCACATTCATGTGTCACTCTTTGCTCCAATAGACTTCAGGAATAAGCCATGTGAGTGGCGGTAACTCCTCGTGAATCAACCTGCATGTTTAAATGTTTATATTATTAAAATTTTTCTGCATTCTCCACGTTTGTATTTATTGTAAAATGTCTAGAAAATATTTTTAGGAAGTGAAGAAAATCAGTTGTTTGGCTTTAATTTTGCGGGATATACAACTTGCAGAGGCGAATTTTGGGTTCAGTATTTAAAAGAGGACATAACTTCGGAATATATAATTACTTTAGCATGTACACCTTTTAAAGTTTTTACTTAATTTCATCCAGTAAATAATACGTTAAGTAAGTAACGCTATCGTCATTCTAACACATACGTAAATGAGATACATTCTCAACATACCGTAATTTGCAGTCTATAATTAAAATACTACAACAATAAGATAGACATCCATATCAGGTGCGGAGGCCAGATTTTGAAAGTTAGAAGAATGTAGTGCCGATATTTTGGTTTTGCTAACATAACCTTCATTCCTCCTTGTGTGTTATGACACACAAAGCCATACTGTTTATGTTTCTTTTAGCTGTTGGTTACGTTTCCCTAAAAAAAATTAATCCTTATGCGGTTGACTATGAGGTTTTACCGCTTTCTATTCTTAGTACAGCAGTTTAGCTATAAGTACACTCACGGAGGTTGTCATGGCCAAAACCGAGCCATGGCAGCCCAATCCCTCTCTGCCACAATGCATGTCTCCTTGCATAATTTCCTTTCCTTGTAGGCGTATGGAGATACAATTAACTCCCATCCCTACCGCGGGTTCACACATATCACTTATTTTTAGAGTAGGTTGGAAAAAATAATATATTATGGGTTGACCCTGCTCAAGGAGATGAGGCAGAAAGGGGGTGGGAAGATTGGGCCTGCCAGTCGAAAACGCGCAGCACGCGCGTGGTCTGTGAAGTGGAGAGATTTGAGCGACTCTTAACATCGAGGTCTTGAGAGCCAATGAGGGCGAAACGAGATGAGAATGGGGCAGTGCCAGAATGCAAGGGCAGGAGGAACAGGAAATCCCCAGAAAACCCATCGACCAACGGCATCGTCCGGCACAATTACCACATTCGAAAATCCAGGAGTGACCCCGCCGGGAACAGCTCCCGGTCCGCCTAGGTGGGAGACGAGTAGCCTAACCACTACATCACCGCGGCCCCCGTGTGTAGTCTGTGCTGTGCGTAAAGCGAACATGTCAGTCTTCTTGTTTGTATGCAGTATGATAATGAATTGTCGACGCATGAGCGATTACATAATTTTTCTAAGTGGGTAATATAATGCTCTATTCATATACTTGCATTTTACGGCTGTAGAAAATAATACTGTCTCCCATTAAAAATGTTTCACTACTCATAGAGAAGGCCATGGGCTTGTATGGAAAGTAATTTAATTTTGTGGTACACAGAAGAAGATGTCTGGAATACATACTTAACCGTTTGAAAATTCTACTAAACGAGCAACAACTTCAACAAAATCAAAATTGATTGTAACAGTATATGAAATATATAGGGTAATAAGGGCAGCAAGACTTAGGCCTGCAGATAAAAAGAACGTACACAAATAAAAAAGAACGGGGTAGAATTATAATTTTTTTAGTTAATTGCGTTTTTTGTATATTTAGATGTGCTTGAAACGGAAATACAATCATCATTGAAATAAAAAATATAGCTATTTTGAGGGAATAGATGGAGCAGAACTACCTTCAAATGCCACAGCCGAGCTGGGCTGTGGCATTTGAAGGTATTACATGGATGAATATCTTCCTGCCTAACGCTGTAATTTGTATGTAATACAAAAATATGGAATGTTATAATGGCACTTAACTCCATAGCTTTCATGACAATGCTAGTTATACAGTGGACAGATTTAACGGAACACATGAAGATGATTAAATTTAAGGTTTCGAATAAATTCATATAAAAATATATGATTTAAGCGATTTAATGTAATTAGCCATTCATATTTTAGTGTTCAGCGTTTAGTGCTTCTGTAATGCGCCACTCATGCCGTGCGAAAATTGCATTTATTCTACAGTCTGCATCTTTTGAGGTGGGCAGGGAAGCAAAACAGTGTTCTCTTCTGTTAGGCAATACTCACAAAACTTCGTTGTAGGTACTTTTACATCAATTATACATTTTTTATGTAATGGTAGCTATCATATTTTGGAAATAACATATTTATGCTGTTACAAAATATTTTCATTTCCAAAAGTGTATTTTTCTTTAAGTTTGACTGATAAATTGTAAATCATATGTACGCACATTAAAGTAAAGGAATTTTAAAATAGCAAATAGTAATCAATATGTAAATAAGAAATGTCTCCCCAAAAGCGCTTGTTTGCTTTAAAAAGTATATTTAAATAAGAGCAGGGAATTTTTTATTGGAAATAAGTGTCTGCAGATTTTCCAAATGAAAATTGATGTTCTACTCATGTTATGTTGGCTGTGAAACGTTTTAGTTCATTGTGTTATAATTATTACATATATATATATATATACACATTTTTTTTTTGCTTCTCCCTCCTTCATATAGTACAATATTAACCAGTTAAAAATTATTCCTAGAAATATGGCAATGTCATATTTATGTTTACAAGGGATAGGCTGTGCCAATTATCAATATGTAGGACGAAAATTTTACTGCAATAGAATTTACACTGGGGAAACATGGGACAATTAAAATTTTGTAAGCAATATGTGAAATGATAGTAAATCTACGCTATTGTTTAAGAGAGTGCAGAATGTTATGCTGACGGTCCTCAGTAGTTGTCACTAAGTTTCTACGACGTCGCATAGTAGCTAAGCATACAGGACTGAAGTGGCGTGGATGTTCCTTCGATATAGGTCTGTCCATTAGCTTAATGTCTGCAGCAACGTGTTGCTCTAGGAGAGGAACCAGCGACATATTCCCCTAATGGGATTGTTTGTAAATTTACTAGAGTTGTATTTTTTATTACTTTTTAATCGATTCATGGCAAATAACAAAAATCAATGGTAGACGTGTCCCGAAGATATTGCAGTATGACACAACTGTGTTTTACTTTAAGAATTGACGAGGTGAATTTGACAAACATCAGCTGATCGTAAAACTGATTTGTGTAATTAGCATGGCCTAGTTAAAATGAGATATTTCTCGGAAGGCGAGGAGTTGAAAAATTCGACCACAGATCGAGAATGCAGAACAGAAGACACGGGGTCAACTACAACAATTCACTTCATATTGGCCATGACGTCGCCAGTCTTAGTTATTTTTAATTTATGATTGGTTTACGTTTTCTAGGCAGTATTATTGGTTGCGACGTTTTTTTGTAGGTATCCTACGAATTCATTCAACAGAGTATAAATTATGATCATGGCAGTGACAAGCTGCTTCATAAACTATTTCGTGGGAATATTATTAACAATACACATGGCACGAACCAACAAATGTAAAAAACCAAGAAAGCGTAATGAACAACTATTTTCAGAATTAAAATATGAAAAACAAGAATGTGGTTCTAGAATACCTGAGGAGTAGGCGTACATGATTTTTGGTTCCATATTTAAGCAATGTGCAGGTATAGTCTATTCACAGTTACTTCCAACTTTTCTGAAGACCTAGCTAAGTTCTACTTCCAGGATATTCCTACGCAAACAAAGCTTAACTGAGTGTAGAAAATTACACCAACGGGACAACGCATCGTATTCGTGCGCACTCAATGTAATAATATTTTGCACAAGAACTGTTTCTTACTAGGCGTTACCAAAACATATATTTTATCTCTAATTTAATCATATTAATAATAAAAAATGAAATATTAAAATATACACGATAGGGCTGCTAAATTAGATCAACAAACGTTATGAGGTGATTTTTTGTGAACAATCAAGTGGCAAATATATGGGAAATTTTGTACCTAAACGAAATATTAAGGGTGAAATGTATTTTTCCGAAATATCGGAAACCAGGTGAGATTAAATTATATTTCATGGAACATTGTTTTATGTTATCGGGATATTCAATCTAAGAGCAAGCCCACATTAATAACATTCCCCGTTGAAAATAGTAGGGGTGGCCACCCTCTTATTGCCAGCAACTTCGTTACCATCGGGAAGTATGGATGTTTGATGCTGGTTTATTCAGTAGTATGAAATACGAAACAAAAAATGGTTCCCTTTTTGCAACTGCCTAGGACCCACCGTTTTCGTTTAAAACGCATGCAAATGTTCAGCTAGATTCCGCTGCAGCGATACACTGCCTCGCACGTAGGCAATACGCCATACATGCGTGTATGGTAAGCTGCTGTTCCCACTGCACAGAAAATGGCGGAGGATATTTATTACTTACTCTAAACAACAATTACCATTTATTAAAAAAACTGACGATACTACATCCGACAATGTGTTCCTGGAAACAGTCGGTGTGAGATTCCCTACATGAAGTATTGGTATTACCTACGTGCCTGGAATCGTGTTGCGGTCGCTGTTGTGTGCCGTAATGACTATTGTCTATGCGCCTGGACATGTATCGTTGCAGCCAAAGCTTCATGTATGTGCATTTTGTACGAAAGCGGTGGTCCTGGGCAGTTGCGACTAGAGGTCCTGTGTGTTACATAGGTCATAGTGTTAAATAAACAAGCATCAAACGTTTATGAGTCCGGACGGTTCGAATAAACATCTCCCATCATTCCGATATCAGGGACTGAGCGAAGTAGGGAAACAGTAATATGTTGCACTGGCATTCGCGAGGACGCGGGTTAAAATCCAGGCCAGGCCATCCAGAATTTGGTTTACCATGGTTTCACTCCAGGCAAACGCTGGGATGGTTCCTTAATAAAGTCTATGGCCGAATCCTTCCTCAGTTACTTNACCATGGTTTCACTCCAGGCAAACGCTGGGATGGTTCCTTAATAAAGTCTATGGCCGAATCCTTCCTCAGTTACTTTAAAGTACCTAGTTGTATGTTCCTGTGTCTTATGACCTCGCTTTTGACCAGAGATTAAACGCACAAACCAAAGACCTACACGTAGCCATACTGCTTATTGGCGCATAAATAAGTGTTACGTTTGACAAACGACATATCAACAGTTGAAAGTAACGTTCACGTAACGCAACATTGTCAGGCAAATTCGTTTTCGAGTAAACATCTAACAAGGNACCATGGTTTCACTCCTGGCAAACGCTGGGATGGTTCCTTAATAAAGTCTATGGCCGAATCCTTCCTCAGTTACTTCAAAGTACCTAGTTGTATGTTCCTGTGTCTTATGACCTCGCTTTTGACCAGAGATTAAACGCACAAACCAAAGACCTACACGTAGCCATACTGCTTATTGGCGCATAAATAAGTGTTACGTTTGACAAACGACATGTCAACAGTTGAAAGTAACGTTCACGTAACGCAACATTGTCAGGCAAATTCGTTTTCGAGTAAACATCCTACAAGGNGTCAACAGTTGAAAGTAACGTTCACGTAACGCAACATTGTCAGGCAAATTCGTTTTCGAGTAAACATCCTACAAGGTGTCAGATACAGCATGTAGTATGCGACATGTGTGTACAGGCTGTGCGAGCGGTCTACATGTCAGGCACTAATACCACACTCGGCAGCTCTGTACGGTTTGACGTGTTCAATGCTACTCCTGGCATGACAGTTATTACGACATCAGAGGCTACATAGCGAATGCCACCCATTAAACCCCGATACGAATTATATAAAATAACTGATCACTCCATACTCTATCACTTAGGCCAAGGTGCATGTTGTGTCTACAAAGTGACATAAAGAAGTGAAAACACTATAACCCACTTAGCCCATTAGGCCTTCCGGGTCTCCTATTTACTACTATCAATTNATAAAGAAGTGAAAACACTATAACCCACTTAGCCCATTAGGCCTTCCGGGTCTCCTATTTACTACTATCAATTATTATAATTTGAATTATTATTTATTGTTTAGTTTTTTTGATATATTGCTATTTGTCAACTATGTATTTCACACTGCCAAGGTAACGCTCAAACCGACACATTAAATTCATTTAATATTTATTTACGTTAAACTTTTGTTTTATAAAAATTGTACTTTAGGAATATATTTTATTAAAATCGCACTAAAATCCAAACAAAAGTTTGTACGCTTGGGAATCTCCAGCAGGAGGAGCGGTGACTATTAGCCTGACCAAAGGTCAGTTGACGCGGGGAGCCACGGGGAGGCTGTCACCTAGACCATGCTCCTCCTGCGGTGTCATTAAAATTATTATTATTTTTTTGACAGTAAAAATAATAATAATTCAATAAAATAAATTAATTAAAATATTAGTAAAATACAAGAGACAAGTTTTTTTTCGCTGTTCCCTGGCAGCCTTGCCAGCAAGCGTGGCGCTACCGGGGCCCTTGCCCAGTAAACTGGGCGCCCCACTGGCCTCGCCTGTCAGGGCCATCAGCTACTTTACTTGTCTCCAGTGTCAATATCATAGCTCCTTAAAAGCTTTGTCATTTAAAATTCTAAAATACTCAAAACCCTAAAACCTTGGAACCTTACTCTCTTAAAC